>JAQBSW010002468.1:60000-102857 GCA_029291075.1 Eudiplozoon nipponicum | reverse complement strand
TCAACTCCAGCGTCCTGAATGTGAGAGAGTGTTGTTCATAATAGAATCGATTACAAAATTAAACAAAAATGGGGAAAGTGGACAACCTTGACGAACACCACTGCTGGTTGTAAAGTTATGCGTTAATTCGTTGTAGACCTTAACGCGACCAGAAGTATTTGTGTAGAGAGCTCGTATAATATTAACAAATTTATTGGGCACACCGCTTTTCGACAAGATATGGAATAAAACATTGCGATCCACCGAATCAAATGCACCCTTGAAGTCTAGAAAGACGACTATTGTGGGACGGTGATATAAATGTCTCTGTTCGAGAACTTGCCTTAACGTAAAAATATTATCTATACAGCCTCGTCCTGCGCGGAATCCGGCCTGTTCTTCTCTTGTACGTGATTTACGTGAAGCGCTAAGATGACGTAGGATAATCGAAGAAAATAACCTTGATACGACCGGAGTCAAACTTATACCACGATGGTTATCGCACGAAATACGATTGCCTTTTTTGAAGATGGGAATGATGGTCGACTCATTCCAGTCAAGTGGTACGGTTTCCTCATTCCATATAGTATGAAAAAGTTTGGTCAACGCTCCTGAAATTATATCGCCACCATCCTTAAACAATCCCGGAAGCAGATCATCGGGGCCGGCGGCTTTGCGCCGCTTAAGAGATAGGATTGCATCGCGTACTTCTAACATTCCACACTGTTGATGCAGACATGCTTTCGGGAAGCGGAACTGACGCGGGTGGCCAAGAAAATTGATCTCTAAAGTGTTCAGCTATAAGAAGGCACTCACATATGTTGCTTTTTTGATGGAATTGTTTTGGTGCTTGTAGATCTATTGAGCTAGTATAAATATGAATGTTTATAATACTGTACTACCTTTTTCATAATCTTTTTATCTAATCTTGATGTAAGATCACATCATTTGCAAATGCAATACTAAAGTGACGATTTCTGGTTTTACCGCAAGTCTTTAACTGCACTTCTTCTACCATCGAAAAATCGTATATAGCAGACTTTGTTGATATTTTAATTTGAGTTTTGAACATTATTTGGTTTTTATATTTATTTTTGCTTAGATATTTTGATGACATATTACATCTTGTGAGTATTTCATATTTTGTTTGAATCTATCCACTAGCATAACAGAATTGTAATTTTTCTTCTCTATTAAACTTATTTGACAAATTTGATCATTTTTTTCATGCAAAAATATTTTCTAGATTATACTTGATTTGTTATTATCTGTTCCTATGCCAGATTAAGGTTGGCTTATATGAATTTTTGGTGAAGATGGCGTGGATAGGTGCTCATGTGCTTTTAAAACTATTATTTAAATCATGTTTGCGATCTTGATAAAAACACCTTTCCCTTTATGAACATACATTTGTCAGTCTGAGCTAAGCATTGTGTTATTTAGAAAGGAGAATTCATCCACTACACCGATTTCGTCCTTGTTGGTAACCCTTCACGTACTGTACGGAATTTGCCGTGGACGGGGCTCGAACATGGGTACGTCTGCTTCGAAATATGGTGCTCTAACCACTGAGCCACCCTGCCGCACAATAAATACAATTTTTCAGTCATACTATCTAAAGTAACTCGGTTAGTTTTTTTAAGTGGAGTTCATATGGGATTCATCTAGACCAATGTCATTACTAAACAGACACCACACTAGATAGGGAAGTGGTATTGAAATGAACATTTATATATTTAAACGAACATCGGTTTCGCGCGCGGTGTTATCATTTTATATAATCAAGGTTGCAAAATTGAAATAAACATCTGTCCCATTATGGACATGCATTTGTCAATCTGAACTCAGCATTTTGTAAAGTAGAGAAGAGAATTCATCCAGTAAACCGATTTCGTCTTTGTTGGTAACCCTTCACGTACTGTCCGGAATTTGCTGCGACGGGGCTTGAACATCGGTACGTCTGCTTCTGAATCTGGTGCTCTAAACACTGTGCCATCCTGCAGCACACTACACAATTTTCCTTCGTATACTAATTAAATTTTCTTTATTAGTTTTTCTTTTATGTGTAGCATACCTTTATACTTATAGTTCCAAATCTGTCATTATGTAACAGACACCACGCTATCTGTGGACGCGGTATTCAATTGAAAATTTATATAATTAAATCTATATTAGTTGCGCATGCGATGCAAATACCTGTCCCTTTATCTATATTAGTATAATGTAGAATTGGCAATTCATCCAGTAGTCTAGTTCCGTCAATATTAGGAACTCCACGTACTGTCTACAATTTGTCGCAGACAGGCCTCGTACCTAGGCATGTCAGCTTCGGAAACTGTTGTTCTGACCACTCTTCCAACTTCAAATTATGGGCAATGCTCTGGTTCGGTGATTTCGAGAATGTTTTTTATGCATCTGAGCCAAATGATTGTTTGTTCAACACCATTTAATGATCTATAATATTTTTCTTTTTAATAGATAAAAAAGATCAATTTTCTTTGGCACCTGCGTCACATCCTATCCCGGAAAGTATGTCTGTGTCAACGGCGTGGAAAAAGCACGTCGAAAAACCATCAGAGTTAGAATTAAGGAATGCAGTACTATCTTAAATGTTACACAAATACAGGTTTATTTAAGGCTGATGTTATTTACTAACCTTTTTCGTATTATGTTGAATGAGGAGATCGTACCGTTCGCTTGGAATGAGTCCACCTTCAATCCTATTTTCAAAAAAGCAATCGTAATTCTTGTGAAAACGATCGTGGTGTGAGCTTGACTCTAGTCATATCTGGGTTATTTGCTTCGATTATGTTATGCCTTCTTAGCACTTCGCGTGAATCACATACTGGAGAAGAATAAGCCTGGTTCCTACAATAAGCGTCTTTCTAGAATTCAAGGGTGCGTTTGACTCAGTGGACTGCCATATTCTATTTGATCTTTTGTCAAAAATGGTATACTTACTATATTCTGTAAATATTTAACGTGTTGTAACACATCATCACTAGGAATGGGCGACCTGGTGTTCTTTAACAGTCCACATATAACCATGAACCACTTATGTGAAAAATTAGTCACTTTTGGCTTTTGTATAGCTCTGCATGATCCAACACGTTTTTACTACTAGTTTTGGAGTTCGCCAGAGCTGTCAATTTCATTTTTATTTAATTTTGTAATAAATGCATTTATGAACAGTACTAAGTAATTTGATCAGGATGAAGAAGTCAAATTTCTCCTGTACAGTAAATTATTCGATCTTGGCTTATACGGACGATCTTTTATTATTATTCGAAGATCGAGAATATGCCCAGGTCACCTTAAATGGATAAGCGGTATGAATTTAGTACCCTCTAAATTTTAGATACTCATAAAGGCTAATTAACCTCTCGCATAAATTCTGCGCCTAAAATATGAAGATTCAGACGTAAATTATATTTCTATATCAATAACTCAAGGAAGCGTGAATGAGGATGCGAGTGTGAGAGTCGCGAAACCATTATTAACCGTCGCCATTTTTGGAGATACGCTACAATCGAATTCTGCCGTAAAAGGGCGTGTGCACATGCATATGGACGTGCATGAGACATGATTCTTAGGACGCTTACAGGCGTTCGACAACTGTTATTTTTTACAATGATAGCAAATATATGTTTTAGCAACAACAACTCTATATATGCGTGTATCAACAACTAAAAATGTTTATCATTATAAAAACAATAATGGTCTCATCAACTGAAACACACACACACACACATACATACATAATATAATGTCCTTTGCCTTCGAATTTTACACAGTATTTTTATTATCGGGAAAATAACATTCGTACACGTAACAGCCCACAATGCGAATGTTTTTTTACTTTTATTATAATCAAGGTTGCGAACTTGATATGAACACCAGACCCATTAAGTACATAAATTGGTCAGTATGAACTAAGACTTGTATTGGGTAGACAAGGCAATTCATCCAGTAGACCGGTTTCGTCCTCATTAGGAACTCATCACGTACTGGCCAGAATTTGCCGCGAGCAGGGCTCGAACCTGGACACGTCTGTTTCGGTATCTGGTGTTTTAACCACTGAGCCACCCTGCCGCACACTACACACAATTTTTAGTAACATACTAACTATTGGAATCTGGTTAGTTTTTTCGCTTTTAGATGGAGCTCATATGGCATCCATACATGGTACTAACACTATGGTTTCCTAGTCGAAACATGGTACCAACATGATGGATATCAATTTATGCTATAGTTCACCAAAATTGAGGATTACAACAATTTCTGAACTCGTGTTACTCCAGTAAATCCCTACACTCTGGCCTTGATCGATATCAATTATCACATTTGCAGTAAGCATGACATCATTCAATTCAATATATAACAGTTAAATACTGTTTGTTGCGAAGAGTTAATATATATGCAAGTATGTATTAGGTGTTGCGAATCGAGTACTGACACAATAGCCATAGTATTAGTATCCTTTACAGACTCGGTATATATATTATATAGTGTGAGTTAGCGTGGAAGTCGCATTTTCGAGACTTTATATTATGTTAGCTTCACTACTGCAGGTTTACACATTCGTCTAGGAGATTGTACCGTCCTATAATCCCACATTCCTCACCCAAATATATAGTGGCTAAAGGGCGTAATACCGGCTCATACTGATGAGTCGCCAGTAAGCACGAAACGAATGTGCATGAGATTATACTTTCCGTTAATGCTGTCTGTGGTTTATCCACAGGTTCGCAACACCTAATACATACTTGCAGATATATTAGCTCTCCGCGACAAACATTATTTAACTGATATATATTGAATTCAATGATGTCATTCTCACCGCGAAATGTGATAACTGATATCGATCAAGGCCAGAGTGTATGGATTTACTGGAGTAAAGGTGTTCAGAAATTGTTGTAATTCCTAATTTTGGTGAAATTTAGGATATTTCGAAATCAATTCAGTTGAAACCATGTATCAACTCGGCAATCATGGTGTTGGTACCATGTAACTATTTTGCAACCGTAGTGTTAGTATCGGGTACTGACACAATAACTATAGTGTTGGCACTCTTTACAGACTCGGTATATAATATATAGTGTGAGCTAGCGTGGAAGTCGCATTTTCGAGACTTTAGAAGATGTTAGCTTCACTATTGCAGGTTTACACATTCGTCTAGGATATTGTACCGTCCTATTGTTCCACATTCCTTGACCAAATATATAGTGGTAAAGGGCGTAATACCGGCTCCTACTGATGAGTCGCCAGTAAGCACGAAACGAATGTGCATGAGATTATACTTTCCGTTCATGCTGCCTTTGGTTTATCCTTCTGGTCACAATTGAACTAATTTGTTACTAGGTTCGCAACACCTAATACATACTTACTATCGAACCATGTTAACGACGGTCGATTGCAAATTTCACATGCAAGGCTACTCGGGAGAATGGCTGGAAACTCAGGACGGAAAGGCCACCCGTCTCGTGTCTCGATTCCGTAATTTGTAGTATTGGTCACGTAATAATGACGCGCTGTTGTTGACTCCTGGTTAGATTGAGAATTCGCCGTTTGTCGATCTTATTTTAATTTGTACTGTTAATCTTAGTCACATTTTTGTTGACTATTAGCATATTTTTTATTTGATATACGCATATATATATATTCATAATACAGAAAATAGTGGTCGGATAAATAAATCTCGTCAGCAGTGATTAAAATTTAAGAGCTGCATGTATTATTAGGAATGGATAATATTTTCAGTTTTTTATTTATGGTTAAATTATCATGCTTCTTTTGCTGTAGTTTATTTTTATACTATTTACCTGCACATAGTTCTGTGGATAAAATTATTCTGATAAAGGGAATTATAAGTTTGATATTCACATAGCATACTTTTTTTCGTAAAACGGTCTATTGTCTCTATTTTAATTTTTGTTATGATAGCATATTCTATACAAGTGGGGTAATACTGTCCTTATTTTATATTTTAATATTCCTGTTGCACATTTTCTTTGAGCGATCTTTTTGTAAAATTAAAACAGACTTGTTCTTTTTCTGCCTCGATTAGTCAAGCCATAACGCTGCAGAACGCAAAAAGCGTTTGCAAACTTGTGTTCGTGAAATATATACACGACTAAAGAGAGACCAAAGAGCGAAAAACTGGACCTCCGTTAGACGAGTTCTCATTGAAAATAATCGTCTTCTGCAAGAACAACTGGCTCAAACAAAACGCATGTTCAAAGACAGTAAAACAATAGCCAGGAATGATTTCGACGGACTTAACTATCGATCAAGTTCAGCACGTTTGGCCGAGCCAGTAGAAGTGCCTCAATTGTACAGTCAAATGGGTCGGTTCGAGACGCGCATAGGAAATCGTGTTGAACGAGTCGGTCTCACTATTATGCCACAGGTATTTATTTTGTAGCTAAACCGAAAAAATAATTTTAAAAGTTCAATAAATAAATTTATATATATATATATATATATATATATAATTGTGAATTAGGTATTGCTCAATGTGTCGCTCGTAAATACGAAAGGAATTTGCTTTAAACCAAAGAGTGAACCCACGTCGTTAAAATCACATACGTATGTTCTTCAGTAGTAACATTTAAAATAATTTCTAAATACAATAACACACATGAAGCTTTATGAACAAACACTGTAGACGGATTTATTCAAGCAGAAGAAGCATATTCAGGCATTGAGATTGTACTGGATGTAATAAGTTCAATTGATTGTTCCCTTAATTTACACTTTCGCTACGTATAAATTTTTTCTTATTTGTCTGGTTGTTCATATATATATATATATATATATATATATATATATATATATATATATATATAAAACATGTCCAGCCATACAAAAGTCAAAAGTGACTAATTTTTCACTGCCATATAACCATAAGGAGTGAAAAAAGTATATAAATGAAAACAGAAATAATATTTTAGACAAATTATTAGTGAGATTTACGATGCCGTTTCCCTGCGGCATCACATCATAAACAAACTAAACCTTGCTGTTATCTAGATAACACCAGTATGGCCACAGTTAGCATGCAAGGCAAGGCAACACTAGCAATACAGCTTCCTTGCGGATTTCACTGTATCACGTCATAAACAAACCAAACCTCGCAGCTAACTTTGCCCTACTAAGAAAATTACGAAGATGATTCTACTAGACATCTGCCACAAGATCGCCATTGAGCTCGATTCGATGCCATATCGCTAAGGGTTTCCTACCAAGAACTATGATGCGCACGAGGACCCCATCCTGGCAGACGAGTGGGTCCTATACTACCCAATTTGGATGTAAGTGACTTCAATTGTTTATGTAATCTCAAAATCTGCCCACCTTGTTTCTTACGCCAATCTAGTCTGGATGAGAGAACAGAGCTCTACTGGGCAATCGAAATGAGGGCATACGCAAAACGTGACCGAGCCAACGAAGTTGATGGAGCCTTATTTGCTTTTCTAACGACGAGCACTTATTGCCAGATCCAAAATACGTCTACGGATGTCAACGTTAGTTATTCGTTGTTGGTAACCAATATGTGCTATACTTAAATACTGTTTGTTGCGAAGAACCAATATATATGCAAGAATGTATTAGGTTTTGCGAACTTAGTAACAAAGTAGTTCAGTTTTGACCAGAAGGATAAACCAAAGGCAGCATGAACGGAAAGTATAATCTCATGCACATTCGTTTCGAGCTTACTGGCGACTCATCAGTAGGAGCCGGTATTACGCCCTTTAACCACTATATATTTGGTAGAAGAATGGTAGGAGATTGTACCGTCCTATTATTCCACATTCTTCTACCAAATATATAGTGGTTAAAGGGCGTAAAACCGGCTCCTACTGATGAGTCGCCAGTAAGCACGAAACGAATGTGCATGAGATTATACTTTCCGTTTATGCTGCCTTTAGTTTATCCTTCTGGTCACAACTGAACTAATTTGTTACTAGGTTCGCAAAACCTAATACATACTTGCATATATATATTAGCTCTTCGCAACAAACAGTATTTAATTATATGTGCTGTACTTCTCAAACGATGATCGAATGCCTGTAAGCGTCTCAGGTCATCAACTCTAAGAGGCCAAGTTTTACTAGCGTATAATAAGACTGGCGTACAGATCCATTGTAAACACGACCTTTAAGGCAAAGTGAAATATTCGCGTTTCTCAATAAATGACGAAGGCTCGAGAAAGCTACTCTAGCTTTCGCGATCCGTATTTTCACCTCGTCGGACATATTGCCTACGTTATTGATAGAGCTCCCAATATATGTAAACCTGTCGACTATGTCAAGATCTTCATTCTGCAGTCGCAACGTTGGAGTGAGTGGTGGGTGATCCCGTAACAGTATCTTACATTTAGAGGGTGCGAATTTCATACCGAAAGACGGAACGTCTTTTAATCTATTCAAGGTGGCCTGGGCAGCATCCTGATTGTCGAATAATAGTACGATATCGTCCGTATAGTCAAGATCGACTAGTTTATCGCCCGGGAGAACTTCAACTCCTGCGTCATGAATGTGTGGGAGAGCGTTGTTCATAAGTGGACAACCTTGACGAACACCACTGCTGGTCGTAAAGTTATGCGTTAATTCGTTGTAGACGTCAACGCGACTAGAAGTATTTGTGTAGAGAGCTCGTATAATATTAACAAATTTTGTGGGCACACCGCTTTTCGACAAGATATGGAATAAAACATTGCGATCCACCGAATCAAATGCACTCTTGAAGTCTAGAAAGACGACTATTGTGGGACGGTGATATAAATATCTCTGTTCGAGAACTTGCCTTAACGTAAAAATATTATCTATACAACCTCGTCCTGCGCGGAATCCGGCCTGTTCTTTTCTTGTTTGTGATTCACGTGAAGCGCGAAGACGACGTAGGATAATCGAAGCAAATAACCTTGATACGACTGGACAAAACATATACCACGATGGTTATCGCACGAATCACGATTGCATTTTTTGAAGATGGGAATGATAGTCGACTCATTCCAGTCCAGTGGTACGGTTTCCACATTTCATATAGTAAGAAAAAGTTTAATCAACGCTCCTGAAATTATATCGTCAATATCCTTAAACAATCCCGGAAGCAGATCATCGGGGCCTGCGGCTTTGCGGCGTTTAAGAGGTAGGATTGCATCGCGTACTTCTAACTTGGATGATTCTTCAGGACTAACGTTCCACACTGTTGATGCAGATATGTTTTCGGGAATCGGAACTAACGCGGATGGCCAAGAAAATTGATCATTAGTGTTCAGCCCACCTGTCAAGACGATTTATTTTATCAGTTATTAATTCGTTGTTACTACCATTTATAGTTTCGCTAACTTTTAATTATCTCGGGCCTGTTGCGCGGATAAGTTTAAACAGACAACGACTATTACCTGACGTGAAAGCTGCTTCCATTTCCTCAGCCTTTCTGGTTCAAAATTTGTCGAGATCGAGTTTTATACTGCGCTTAAGTTGCCGTCTTATATTGTGACGGGCTAGATGGAATTTGGCGCCTTATTTCGAGTATCTCCATAGATTTTACAGAGAACCAGTGATTATTTCTACGGGGGCCTGCAATACAACATACAGTAATACCTGCATTGTGCATAGAGGAACTTATCTTGTACCAAAGTATATTCGGATTTTCGCCATTCAGACCATAGTTTTATCGGAAGGACGGCTGTTCGAGTTTTCCTACATCAATTTGAGGTTTATTCTTAATTATTTTTCCGGAAAATTTTAGAGCAAATCTACAACGGATAAGTGCATAGTCCGAGTCGATGTAAGTGTTCCAAAAAGAACGACAATCCTGGATGCAACCACGTCATCTAAACTAATTGCTACATGAAAACTCTAAACGTGGAGAAAGTGAGAAAAAAAGGAAAAACCAATCAATTGCATGCGTCACCTCCAGTTCTTGTATCTAATCGAATTTCTTTTTCGTTTGGCACATGGAAAGGGAACTAAAAAATATATGCCATATAAGTCACTCATCGATTAAACAAACTATTTGGTCGGAATATCTTAATTGAATTTCCACATAAATCCGAAGCTAGTCGTTTCATTTAATTTTAAAATTTATATTCGAATTATCGTCATCTGTAAAAAAACACTAGGTTGACGCTGTGCCACAGATGTGTTGCTGGGCTCCTGTGCAACAGAACTTCTCTGTTGAAGATGAAGTTGAGCTAACAAATCTTCCCTATATTGGTGACGATCAGGCATACGAAGATTTTAGTTTTTATGAAGAACTCTTGTACAACTATGACGGTCGATTACATGGCAATTTTCCATTTGAATTTGATGAGGACCTGCTATTGCCTTTGGTTGCCGAAGTTCATAAAGCTTGGCCTAAACTGTGTGCTAACTGCGTTGGTCTACCGACTGGAAGTAATGGTCCACCATTGAATTCATCTTCGTCATTCGTGTCAGTGACTGCATCATTCACCAACAATAAAGATAATATAGAGCAAACTGAAAATAACCATGCTGACGTGCAGCTTGCTGATCCCGCCATCTCAACTGCTAGTAATGGTGACACAGGTTACACACACGGGAACGTTACGACTGCTGTGGAACAAATGGATGTGGATTCGGGACATATTGATAACGTATTTAATAATGATGAGATTATTGGGAATGATGTTGACGAGAGACATGTCAGAAGATTGCAACAGAAGATAAATCAGCAGGTCAAAGTTGAATCATTAGTCGATTTGAAAATAAAAACGTAGGTTAGATGCTTAAATCGAAAATACTATTTTCTATTTTTTTACTAATTATAAAAATCAAGCGTCGTTCCTTTCTTTGAATGTGCTTGAGTTGCCGATGTATTCATGTATATATATATATATATATATATATATATATATATATATATATATATATATATATATGTGTGTGTGTGTGTGTGTGTGTATATTTATGTATGAGAAGGAACCGTAATCCATGAGATAACATTTATTAATACATCTTATTTATACTAGTATCTACAGCTATTATTCTGGATTCGTTAATATTTTCAGTAATCCAATCCAAACTGTACATTAGTTTTAACCATTCCCCCGTAGATTCGTTTGGCTTCTTTGTGCAATTTAGACTACTTTTCATACAGTGCCTCATTTCTTTAATTTGTGAGTGTGTCCGCTATTGATTGGTGTGTGCAATTTTTAAAGGTCTGTATGTTATTTTTGTGTTCCTATCAAATTTAATTTCTTTTTGAATTACTTAATGTACGTTTAGCAGGGGTTAAGCTCAGTAATTGCAATAGTTTGAAATGCTCGAAGTATTTTTTCCAATTTCGTCTTGTACAGAACTGAAAAATTGTTTCCACTAACTGCATTATTTTGCATAAGTTTTTTTGTGTTGAAACTGAGCTTTAGCCGCTCGAACTAATTTCCTTTTGAATATCTCAGCTGGAAAACCATTTCCAAAGGGAACACAGCGTTAGTCTCTGAGGTATTTTGGTTTCCTCTAAATTAGTCTCAATTTTATTGTGCTGCCTCAAATTTTATTTGATAAACCAGTCGGGATTGCCTTTATTGCTCAACATGAAAAAATAACATTTATCAACGGAGCCCATATACACATACGCTACGTTGACGATACTTTCATGGTTGCTGAAAAGAATGAAGATACAAATGCACTGCTACATCACATAAACAATGTAGATCAAGCAATCAAGTTTACATTAGAGGAAGATCAAGTCTGATATCTAGCTTTTATAGATATAGGAATAACGGTAGACGAAGAAGGTACAATCTCAATATCGGTTTACAAGAAATCAAACTGGGCTTTGCAGTATATCCATTATTTCAGTAGGGTATCAAGGGAGTACACAAGGAACTTCATAGTCAATTTTGTCACATTAATACGCAGGATTTGTTCACCCATGAATTAGAGCTAAACCTGCTTCGCTATACGTTGAGAAATCATGGCTATTACGACTGGCTGGTCGATTTCAAAATCGGGAACAATTTGGAGGAAAACAAAATGCCTCAGAGATTAACGCTAAGTGTTACCTTTGCAAATGATCTCCCAGCTGAGCTTTTCAAAAAAGTAATCTGACGCGACTAAAGCCCAGTTTCCGTTAAGACACAAAAAGACATGCGAAATAATGAGAAATAGCTCCTCTTTGACATTAACACCTTTATCTATATATAAATTTCAATGTCTCTTCAACGCCCAGTAAATCGGCAGACTAAAAAAGAGGCTCGAAACTAAACTAAATGAGCATCTTCCTCAAAATATTACTAAATAGGGATGAGGCTCTTGCACAAATATCTGCAATTTGTGAACATGTACTACTCAAAGTTCATGCTGTTAGTAGTAACAGTTTTTCAGTTATGTACAAGGCAAAATTGGAAATAAAAGGATTCGGGATTTTAAAGCCATTGCAATTAATATGCTTCACCCCTACTTATAAGTGCATAAAGTAATTCAATAAGAAATTAAATTGGACAAAACATAACAAACAGACCTCTAATAAATAATCTATGCCGCAAAATACGACATACTCATCAATTGAGGAAACACCCACAATGAAAGCTATGACACTATATGACGTTACGCAAAAGAAGTAGTATAGGTGGCGCAAAACAAAGAAAGACATTTAAGAGGGGACTGGTTACGATAAATGTGTTTTCGGGATTTGATGTCGATACCTGTTACTAACTGCCCAATTAGCATGAAACAGTATTTTTCAAGATTTATTATACTTGCTATCGTATGCGTATTTGTAAAAGTAGATTATATTGTTTTAAAATCTCAATTCCAAAAAAATTCTGCGTCGAATGTTCTGCTTTCTCACTTATATTTATCGCTCCTTCATTTATAGGCATATATATATATATATATATATATATATATATATATATAACAAATTTAGTATCACTGTTTTATACCGCCATTGACTATTGCGCGACCATTGGTAACACTTATAGAGCGGCAAAATGTTGATTCATTTTGATTTCAGGTGCACAGCGTGTCTGTTTCAGTGATTGATGGCTTCTCACTGGCCCGTCCAATAAAAATGATGTAGTACTAATTTTAGGGTTTTTTATTCTAGACCCATTCTCGCAACTTCAATGTTATTTTCTCATAAAATTATAGCAAATTACGAAGCCTCATGGTCCGTCGGGCATGTTAATGAAAATTATTGTGCTCTGCTTCTGCCATTTCCACATGATACGGTTCACTATTGACATCACGTTGTGTCATTGACTCGACCTTCTCGACCATGACATTATCGACAGTTAGGCGAGTGCATGTAGATCGTCTGGCATAGGTATGTCGTTGTGTGGTGCCCACATTTTCAGCTTGCCTTTTGGCCCTCCTGAATTTCCACTATCGTGCAGCGCTTATAGGATCCTGGAATTACGTCTGTTGAATTTGCTCTCCACATTCAATGGTTTTGCACTGTTGAAAATTGCTACGAATTTCTTTGAGCATGGCAGGCCAATACCATCGCGACTGCAAGGTCTCTATGAGGCGCACGGCGTCGAGATGTCATAACTTTTCATGTCTGGAAGTCATTGATTCTCTTTCTATAGATTCCGGAACAAACCATTTCGCACCGATAGCCCATTTTGAGAGTGTGGACACCGCTCTGCCGTATTTTAAATGACTGAATATTTCCTGGCATGATGCATCATTTCGGAGACCTTGATAAGTGTCAAAACTCGCACAGTGGAAATTCTGATAAGTATTGATTACTTGAGAATTAACCATCTGTTCGAGTTGTTCGCTGTTACGTGTACGAGTGCTATTTTTCCGAGTGTAGTCTTTCGTTTCACCTTTTGCGCAAATTTGTGTTCTTCACTTGGTAACAGCGCAAGTGCGGATTGCAGTGTTGAACGCTCATATTGTTTGGAAATTTCTGTCACCGTATGTGCATGTTTTTTCCTCTTCAGTTTGTTGCCAATCCGATTAATGATGTTGGTCTAGTCGAGGCGTGTTCGGTCTTGCCTGGATACTAGTAAATTGTTGTGAATTTTGTTATTCGTGGCCAGTCGATTAGAATATCATGTTGATGAAACTTTTGAATATTTAGGCCAGGTGCTTGTTGTTTTATATAAAGGGCTTCATAAATAAATAATAATTTTTCTGATTTTGCTTTATGTAGAATTGAGAAATTGGTCAAATTGACTGGGTGCCCCGTTTCCAATATATGATCGGAAATAGCTGATTTTCCTGACGGTGCCAAGCCTTTGTTAATCAATTTCTGTGGTAAATGTTGCTGGATTCTGTTTATCAATTGCTTCTTCGTACGTCCGATATATGTGCTACCGCACATACATGAGAATTTGTAGACTATGAATGATTTGGAGAGAATTGGCAATTGATCTTTGGCATCCAACCTCATGATTCTCTGTGTACTAAATGTGATATTAACTTTAACACTGGGAAAATTCTCCTTAGTTATTCTATTCAGCCGCCGTGCAATTATTGAGGTTGGTACGTTGCCTCTAAATGGTAAGTTTAGGAAAACCTGCTTGACGGTATCCTCTCTAGTGCGAATCTGCCGTGGTCTGATGTTGACATCAATGAATCGCTCTGGGTAGTTGTTCATTAGAAAACTTTTCCTCAGGTAGCCCAGTTCTTCCTCGATCTTGTGTTCAGAGCAGATCTTCCTGATTCTGTTTGCTAGGTTGTTTACTAAGTTTCTTTTGTGGGATTTTGGCACACTGCTGTTGTAGTGAATGTATTGTCCGGTGAAAGTGGGATTATATATATATATATATATATATATATATATATATAATATGTGTAACAAGCAATCATAGTGTTGGTATCAGCTACTGAAACAATGGCCAGTGTTGGTACCTATTACATGTTTGGTATATATATTATAGAGAGCAAGTTGGCTTTGAAGTCGCATTGTCGAATACTCTATATGAAGTTAGTCTTACTACTACAGGTTTACACATTCGTTTAGGAGATTTAAACGTCCTATTTCGACTAATTACTCACCAAAATTTATAGTTGGTACTGGCCTTAATACCAAATCCTACTGATTAGTCGCCTGTAAGCAGGCAACGAATGCAATAGTTTATACTTTCCGTTCATGCTGTCTTTGATTTATCCTTCTGGTCATATTTGAATTAATTTGTTACTATTTGCGCAACACCTAATACACAATTGGTTACTAAGTGGTCTGAACATCCTCGGTTGTTCAATAATAATACATTTGCGTTTGTATAGTTCGACTAATCTTCCACAGCTGTTATCATTGAATCTTGTATCCAGAACGTATGGTAAAACATAATTCATAACGCCATATAGTACAAAATTTGAAAAATAATAGGGAAAATGAACATTCTTGACGGATAGCACTGTTAGTAGTAAAGCTGTGCGATAATTCATTGTAGGCGCTAACGCGACCAGAAGTGTTTGTATAGAGAGTGCGTATATTGTTTTAAAATTCCGCGAATATATTAGTTTTGGAAAGAATATCAAGTAAATCATTGCGAATCGTTGAGTCGTATGCACCTATGAATTCTAGAAGTACGGCTATTGTGAAACTGAGATACTCATGTCGCTATTATACACTTTCTTTTTATGTAAAAATATTCCATGTTCAACCTCATCAGAGCATAAATCCGGCTTGTTCCTTCCTAGTATGTGATTTACGCGAAACTCTGACACGGCGTAAGATAATCAAAGCATATGTGTCTAGATGTTAATGTTGTCAAGCTTATACCACGATAGCTTTCGTACAATATTCCATTGCTTTATTCAAGATAGGAATAATGGCTAACTCGTTCCGAGCCAGTGGCACAGACTCCTTACTCTTTATTTTTCGAAATAGCTAAGTGAACTCGGAAAATTATATCTTCGAATTTCTTATGCAAAATCAGAAGTTGATCAACGAAGTCTGCGACTTTGCGGTGTTTAAGAGATGACAAGCATTATTTCTAATTCTTCCGGTTGGTTAAAATCAGAGTTCCATATTGTTTATATAGACATAATTTTGGTGATCAATATTGTTTCTTATTCCCTAGAAAATTGATATTTTGTGTTTAGCCCATCTATTGTGATAACACATTTTATCGGTTATTAGATGACTGTGCTTATTTTTACGGCTTCATTAAATTTACTTTCCTCGACCTGTTGCACAAATAGGTAGGAACAAACAGCATGGTGCTTGATGCGAACACTTCCATTTATTCAGCCTTAATGATCCAAAATGGTTCACGATCAACTTTGAGACTGTGCTTATGTTTTATATAATCGAAGCTCCAAGGAATTTTTCACCTAGTTTTACAGATTTTTCAATTAACTAATGAATAATCTTTCGGGAGTCTACAATACAACATACATTTGTATCTGCGTTGTGCATAATTGATCTTATTTTCTTCGAAAGTAACTTTGAATTTTATTCTGAAAACCAGCTAACATTGAGTTGAGCGTCTGGATACATCTATCAAGAGCAATAATTATGAGCCAACCAGTTTTATACGGCCGTTTCTTGATGTTTCCTCATTATCGAACTTTGTTATAGGACGTTGATTTCGCTGATTAGGGCACTGTTTAGGAAATCGAATTTCACATACTGCGCGCCAGGACACCGAAGAAAGTTTGGTGGTTGTCTGGAGCAGCAAAATGTGTAGGTCAGCCATCTCTGGGCCGGATATCATTTTTCGCAATATCGATCACTTGATAAAAGCGCACTGTGTACTCACTAACTAAAATATATAGGAGTCTAGCGAAAAACAAATTTCAGGGTGGAGACCTGGTTAATTGTGCCTTGTTGCTAGTGTCTTAATTCATTATATTATGATTATTGTATTTTCTTCGATGCAGCGGAGTAATTCTTTCTAACGAGATGATATCCTACGAGATTTAAAGCGAAACAATAAGCCTGAAATGTCAGTCAATTTTATTAGACATTGTAGGCAAATCTATTTTTGCAGTAACCTGAAGTTTTCTATAGAAAATTTTGCAAAAGGTAGAATGTTTCTGGTTCCATCTATTGCTTGCTTTTGTGAATAGTTTGCTTCAGTTAGATAAAAAAAGCTTATAGTAAGGTCGGTTTGGAGAAGAAAGATCCGTCTTAATCTTCGTCAAATGTGAATTCTTCGTGTACTTGGGAGCTTACCATTTACACACATGTCTAGTCAAGTTAGGTTTCTTTTAATCCTTTATCATCATTTGATGAAAATTACCCTTACGTGACTTTTTTTTGAAGTTTGATTCCTTATTGTAATTATTATGAAGTATTATAATGCCAATATTAAATTTAGCATTTGGTACAACCAGTGTGTTTGTTGAATTAATTTAACCATTAACAAATTTTCCATTTTATGCATTGTCCATTTGTAAATATTATTGTTCTGATATACGCAAACTTTGATTCTTTTTTTTATCAAAGTGGTGCCATTAATATTTTGTTACTAACTCACACTAAAGTCGTACTGATTTTACGATGCTATAGGGATGCACAGCTTGATGAACAGCGGGTCCTAACAGGCTGCACCGGAAACGTTGTAATGAAATTTGGCTTATCTAAACCAATCATATTATCCTTGTAGTGAAATTAAAATCTGTTGCTAGTTTCTAATCTGCAAAGAACGTAAAGCCTTAGCATTCGAGTTAAATTATTCGTTGTGCAAAATTGAGTGTGCCAAACTGCTTTCACTGGCTCTCAAGTAGTCAATTTGAGAGGCAACATTTTCTGAATTATTTCATGAAGAAAACTTCTATCGTCCTTTAATTGTGCATGTGTGTTTGTGTGAAAGAGAACATGTATGCATGTTTTCAGCAAAGCTGATACTCTGCGATGTGTAGAGGTGACTCAGTAGGATTTATCGAGCAAAACAGCGGATGAATATAGGCTTTGAACAGATTTGAGGCAAACGATATTAATTCATGGTTATTTTTATTCAAGTGAACCCACTACAATGACGGACTCAACATCCAAGGGCATTTTGACATTAAACGGACCTGAACCATTTCCAAATGACAATACAAATCAGCTAATACATTTGCCGAACTCTAAAAGAGGAGATAAGTTATCCCCGTCACAACCAACAAGAATATCAGGCCGAAGAACCAGAACCTCAACATGCAACAATGTTTCAGGCGATGAAATGGTGAGAAAAATCATTCTTATTATTTTAGCCTATACATCTGATTCTAAAACAGTAAAAAAACATTGCTTATTAAAATCAATTTTTCAGGACGGCTGTACAATATATATATATATATATATATATATATATATAGAGAGAGAGAGAGAGAGAGAGAGAGTTACGCAATTAATGATTGCGTTCTGACTATAATGTTGCTAGGATACATCCGTATTCCTAATATTCTCTTTCCTCTTACACAAACTTCATTGGATAATTTAAAATCGCTTTTTGTGCGAATTGGTGGTTTTTAGTAATTAAAACTTGTAAGCAAGAAATGCACACGTTCAGGCGACTAATCGTTTTAATACTGATTTCGACATGTCATTTTGGTTATATAGGTACGTCTTGTCTGCAAACAATTCTGGTTTTTCGCTGCCAAGACTATATAAATATTCTCCACCTGTTTGATTACTTTTTTGATGCATTTTCATATTTCTTCAGTTTCGCACTCTGACTATGAACCGATCTATTGCTAATTAAAACATATAGTCATTTGTGTACTGTTTTTTTTTGTTTACGTTTTAGGCTATTTTCTATTTATTCATCACAAGTATGTCACGACGATCTTAACTTTCACATATATTAAAAGGAATGATACTCATTTACCTCAGTCATTTTTGTCTAACTATGTGGCCATATTACTTGTATAAATTTTGTTTTATTCGATTTACTTCAATTATCTTCATCAATCGGAAACACTACATAACATTTAATTAACTAATAAATCAAGTGAGGTACTTCATTTAATCGGATTAATTCGAAATTCTGAGTTACTTGTTTCATAACATTACTGCTGTTTCACTCAACTGGCTGAATTCACGCGTGTAGGTGTGTCTATAAATATTGATTATTCAGTTATTATACTTTTTTATCCGTGTACATCCATGGAAGTCGACATACTTTTTAATTTAATTTAAGTTTTCAAACTTGAGATAAGCAGGACTAAAATTTTCATTTTGCTTTTAATGATAAAGCATCTTTGGATGGCGCAGCTACTTTGAATTTTATTTTTTTATTCTATTGCTATCGAAGCCTATATATATATATATATATATATATATATATATATATATATATATATATATATATATATATATATATATATATATATATATATATATATATATATATATATATATATATATATATATATATATATATATATATATATATATATATATATATATATATATATATATATATATATATATATACAATTTGGGTGGAGTTTTCGCAAGTTTCTTATTTGTGTGACGAATGAAGCAGATCTGAGGATGATCTCTGGAACTAGAGATCGAAACGGCAACATAACGTGAAGGAGCTTCGATTATTATGGAATTTTAAAAAAACAATTTGATTTAAATAGTTGCTATTATCATTTGCGCAAGTAATGATTAATGAATATGGCATTGAAACATTAGTTACCAATCGCATTTTTTTGCTGTGCATGATGATTATGTCGATGAATGACATTAATGTTTACCTATCTTAAGCTGCATAAGATACCTGTCGATTAGAATTTTATATCATTAATTTAATTAATTTATGTTTTGATTAATACAAGACTACTCACAGCTACTCTTTTCAATGGAGTATTTTCTATATTCATTTACTTCAAGCACGCAAACTTGATTTAAAGAATAATCTCATAGTAGTTGCTTTTTTTACCAGGTAAGCGCGCATGCGCCTATAATCGCTAAGTGAATTACATACACTTGTACTTTCATTTAAGTGAACCAACAATGATTGCATTTTAATTTAACTTCGGCACAAATGAGTCAATTAAGGCTGAACTCAGTGGTTCGGGAGAGTGGCGAAAGGAGGCGGAGTAAAACAAATAACCCAGTAGTTAAAATATTTCATGGTAATTGGTAAAAGAAATTATTAAGATTATAAAGCTTACTTGAGACATAAAGCTAATTAAATGAAGGCCAGACAAGGCAAGTGGACTACCTAACGGAAAAATTATTGTTTAAATAATTGCGATAATTAAGACAAAAATGCATTATATATATATTTATATATATATATATATATATATATATAGTGTAATAATCTGATTTTGAGGTACATTTATACTGATTTTCAGGAATCGTACAAATGATTAGAGGTTAACTGAGTGTTGCATTGTGGGTGGGTGTGACTAGAGTAGGTGTGAATCAACTTGTATAACTAGTTAATTTCAACGTCCTCGCTAGGAATGATTTGGTTTTAGGCATATTGTAATACTTTTGATTATTGAATTTAAAAACTGTTTATATGTTACGTGTGGTCAGTTTTTCATTTTGTTCCTAAGTTGTGCTAATGTGTCTCCCTGGTGAAAACGCAGTATTGCTAAGTCTTAGTCAGTCGCATATAATATTGTTTTTGTGCCACTGGTATATTTAAATAAAGCTCTTATTTCATATAAAGGGCTTCGTATATATGAAAAAATGTTAAGTTGGCTGTGTCCCCTGTTTGAAAAACATGCTCAAATTTCATGATGGGCATTTTAAAATCAATTTCTTTGCTGAACTTGGCCTGTTCAGTTGTCTGTTTCTTTCTCGTACGTCCCGTTCATATAATTCCGCACAAATATAATTTTGCAACTCGTAAACGATAGGTCTTTGATATCCAGTTTTCTTATTCTCTGTGTGTTGACGGTAGTTTAATTATGTAATTTTGCTTACACAGTCCAAAATATTTTCTTAACAGAAGTGGTGTACGATGCTGTCTTTCATACATCTCTGGATAGCTTTTTGTTTGAAAAATCTTTAGAATGCAGTTTTGGTTTTTCCTGACCTTGTGCTCCCTATGACTTGGTTTGCTACGTTTGCTATAAGGTTTCTATTGTAAGCTTTCGAAAAAAATTTCTGTTGTAATTATTTTGGTAGTTCATTAAACCGAGATTAGATTATGTTTTGTGTTGTCATTGTCAGATGTCTGGTTTACTATCGCAGAAGGAAAGAATTTTGCCTTTCTAAATCTCGAATGTGAACACGATATCTGGACCGGCTTTATTGGTGTTTTCAGCCTTTCAACCGGATATGTTGCTTTTGGAATTAAAAGCAGTTGATCTTGTTTTTGGATATCACTTGCCAATAATATTTTTAAGACTTACTTATTTAGAGGTGAGTGGTGAAATGTAGTTTCCTATAGCCAAACTATTGGACTGTTTAAATACTGCTCTTCAAAGGTATATTGCACGGATTTTACACAAGCTAATATAAAATTCTTAGGTAATATTTTGTGTCCTATCAGACAACATATACGTTGTATTTTGTATTTGAATTTTAGAGAATAATAATGCGACATCATATATCGACTCGGCAACCATTGTGCTGGTACCCAATATAGGCTCAGTTTCTTGAAAGCCATTGTGGTGTTAAACTTTACAAACTCGGCATGTATTATGTATTTTAGTTGACTTTGTAGTCGCATTGATGAAGACTGCCTGAGGTTAGCTCTACTGCTACTGGTATACACATTCGTATAGGAGATGGTATCGTCCTATTTAACAACATTCCTCATCAAAATATATAGTGGATATAGGGCCTAATACCATCTCCTACTGATTAGTCGCCGGTAAGCAGGAAACAAATGTGCACATGAGATTATACCTTTCGTTCATGCTTACTGGTGTATCCTTCTGGTACTATTTGAACTAATTTGTTAAAATGTGCGCAACGACTAATAAACAATTGCATTTATATTAGTTCTCTACAACAAACAATATCTAACATGGATTCCTTTTAAACATGTGGTTATAACTCGTAGTTTTCGTTGGTATTAAGCAATAAATGGCTCGTGTTAAGAGTAATGGATTTCTAGTAGTTCTTCTGACACCGCCTTTGACTGCAGGCAATATTTGTTAAGCATAATTAGTTCTATAAGTTTTCAGCAAACACAATGGTTCAGTTAATAGCAGATGAAAATTTAAGCCTATATTTCTGAATTTTACCAATTTATAATGCGATGTAGTATTTGCTAACAAATAATTGTATTTGCTAGAAAACAGTAACTCTTTTTGTGGTTAAAACTGTGGATCCTAACATGGCCAGATTTGTTTGTGTAGGAAACACAGATAATGTTTACAAATTCAATGGGCATTCCATTTCGACATAATATCGAATAGACTATTGTCATCTACTAATTAAAATTCACCGCAGAATTCTAGGAAGACGGCGTGTGTGGAACGGTGATATACATTTACCTGTTCAAGTAACGTCTTAAATGTAAAATATTATCTGTTAAATGTCGTCCTAGCCGGAATGCCGCTTGTTCTTCTCCAGTATGTGGTTCACGTGAAGCGCTGTTACCTTTGTAATATAATCGAATCAAATACCTAAATACAAATGAAATTAAGCTCGTACCATGATAGTTATTGTAAAATACACAATTACTTTATTCAAGATAGGAATAATAGCCAACTTGTTCTGAGCAACTGGCACAGTCTCCTTGCTCCGCATATTATGAAATAGCAGAGTGATCTACGGAAAATTGTCTTCACAATCCTTATGTAAGGCCAGAAGCTGATCAACGAGGCCTGCGGCTTTGCGATGTTAAAGAGATTGCATTTTGTATTTCTAATTCTTCCGGTTGGTTGGGATTAGTTCCATATTGTTTATAAAGAAATAATTTTGATAATCAATATTGATGCAAATTCTCTAGAAAATTGATATTTATGAAGACACATTTTATCGATTATTGGATTACTGTGCTTATTTTTACGGCTTCATTAACTTTACTTTTCTCGGCCTGTTGCACAAATAGGTAGGATTAAACAGCTTGTTGCTTGATGCGAACACTTCCATTTATTCAGCCTTAATGATCCAAAATGGTTCACGATCAACTTTGTGACTGTGCTTATGTTTGCGCCTAATAACTTTACGGTTATTAATGTAATCGAAGCTCAAAGGAATTTTTCACCTAGTTTCACAGATTTTTAAATTAACTAATGAATAATCTTTCGGTTGTGTACAATACAACATACATTTGCTTTTGCGTTGTGCATAATTGATCTTATTTTAGTCGAATGTAGCTTAGAATTTTATTATAAAGACCAGCTAACATCGAGCTGAGCGTGAAGAGCCATGTTTATGAGCGAACCAGTTCTATACGGCCATTCTTTGACGCCTCATTATTGAACCTTGTAATAGGACATCGCTTTCGCTGATTAGGACACCGTTTATTAAATCGAATTTCACATACTGCTCGCGAGGCCACCGAAGAGAATTTGGTGGTTGTCCGGAGCAGCAAAATGTGTAGACCAGCCATCTCTGGGACGGATAATATTTTTCGCAATATCGATCACTTGATAAAAGCGCACTGTGTACTCACTAACTAAAATATGTGGGTGTTTAGCGACAAGCAAGATTCTGCGGTGAGGCCTGTTTAATTATGCCTTATTTGCATTGGTTCATTTTGGCTATTTATGTTTATATATGTATAGTATTATTATTGCTTTATTTTTGTTGTATTTTAATTCTATTTTATTCGTATGCTTATTTTTGTTCTAGAGTACTAATTATAAACATCTGTTAGATGGTTCGGAAAGTAAGGACAACAATGGAAAGGAGTTTTTCTCAACTCCAACTAAATGCATACAAAAAATTGGTGTCTGTCCAACCACACCAGTTAATCATGACCCTAGAAGTGATTCGCCAACTTCAGCTTTTATGCCAAAATCGGCGACAATGCGGATTGATGATCGGCTGGAACCACAACCTGTGCACGATGCTTCGTCTTGTCATCAGGACACCGTAATAAAAGTGTGTTATTAATGAGATATGCTATCATTTTCTGGTCAACCACTTCTAAATACTCATAAATGGGGCAGGTGACAAAGGGCATATTTAGCGATTAGTTGACGTCGAAATTTTTACAAGATTGGCATCGAAACTCCTACTTTTAATTAATTCATCATCATCATGTCCAGCCACACAAAAGTCAAGTGACTAATGTTTCACTGCCATATAACAATAAGGAGTGAAAAAAGTATATAAGTGAATTTAGACAAATTATTATTGAGATTTACGAGAGAGAGAGAGGGGGGGTAGAGAGAGAAGGAATACCTTGCTACTATGAGTAAATTTATCAGGCTAACTCACAGAAATGAGGAAAACTAAACCTCTCCACAACACCATTATGGCCAAGTTAGCATTCGGGCAAGGCGACATCAGCAATACAGCTTCCTTGCGGATTTCACTGTATAACGTCATAAACAAACCAAACCTCGCAGCTAACTTTGCCTAACCAAGAAAAGAAAGTTACGAAGATGATTCTACTTGGCATCTGCAACAAGATCGCCACTGAGCTCGATTTTATGCCATATCGCTAAGGGTTTCTAACCAAGAACTGTAATGCGCACGAGGACCCAATCCGGGCAGACGACTGGGTCCCATACTACCCACTTTGGATGTAAGTGACTTTAATTGTTTCTGCCATGTCAAAATCTGCCCACCTTGTTTCTTACCCCAATTTGGTGCTGGATGAGAGAACAGAGCTCTATTTGGCAATCGAAATGAGGGCATATGCAAAACGTGACCGAGCCAACGAAGTTGATGGAGCCTTATTTATTTTTCTAACGACGACCACTTATTGTCAGATCCAAAAATACGTCTACCAATGCCAACGTTAGTTATTCGTTGTTGGTAACCAACATGTGCTATACTTCTCAAACAACGATGATCGAATGCTTGTAAGCGTCTCAAATCATCAACTCTAAGAGGCCAAGTTTCACTAGCGTATAGTAAGACTGCGCGTACAGATGCATTGTAAACACGACCTTTAAGGCAAAGTGAAATATTCGCGTTTCTCCATAAATGACGAAGGTTCGAGAAAGCTACTCTAGCTTTCGCGATCCGTATTCTCACCTCGTCGGACATATTGCCTACGTTATTGATAGAGCTCCCAAGATATGTAAACCCGTCGACTATGTCAAGATCTTCATTCTGCAGTCGCAACGTTGGAGTGAGTGGTGGGTGATCCTGTAACAGTATCTTACATTTAGAGGGCGCGAATTTCCTACCGAAAGACGGAACAACGTCTGTTAATCTATTTAAGGTGGTCTGGGCAGCATGCTGATTGTCGAATAATGGTACGATATCGTCCGCATAGTCAAGATCGACTAGTTCATCTCCCGGGAGAACTTCAATTCCAGCGTCCTGAATGTATGGGAGAGTGTTGTTCATAATAGCATCGATTATAAAATTAAATAAAATGGGGAAAGTGGACAACCTTGACGAACACCACTGTTGGTTGTAAAGTTATTTGTTAATTCGTTGTAGACCTTAACGCGACCAGAAGTATTTGTGTAGAGAGCTCGTATAATATTAACAAATTTTGTGGGCACATCGCTTTTCGACAAGATATGGAATAAGACATTGCGATCCACCGAATCAAATGCACCCTTGAAGTCTAGAAAGACGACTATTTTGGGACGGTGATATAAATGTCTCTGTTCGAGAACTTGCCTTAATGTAAAAATATTATCTATATAACCTCGTTCTGCGTGGAATCCGGCCTGTTCTTCTCTTGTATGTGATTTACGTGAAGCGCTAAGACGACGTAGGATAATCGAAGCAAATAACCTTGATACGACCGGAGTCAAACTTATATTAATTAACAGGTCTTGTGGTTTAATGCGGCACCATAAAGCTTCCGTGGTCGTTTGTCTCCACCTGAATATTTCGTATAACTGCATTCTAGAGGAAAGAATCCGTACCAAACAAATGGAACGTTGGTGTCGTTATGTAAGTCCTCTAGTATTTCTGCCAACTATCGTGGTATCAGCGTGGTCCTTGATACATCAAAGACGATTACTGTCGTTAGCATTAAAAGGATTCACAAAAAAGGGAGAAGCGAATTAAACCAACTTAATCAGGCACTTGATCGGGAGTGGAATGCATGGACCAAATTTGTGCTTTTCGCTACACTCTTGAGTTGCACCACCGGTATAAGTGATAAAAAATTGTTGCTTTTCTGGACTTATCAGCCGATTTCTATTCTGTGTAGTGTAAAAGTTTGTAGCGACTTAGCCAAAACACTGATTGCTTGCAAACGTTTAAGATGTCTCATAGGCATGCTTTCACACTATTGATGATCTCTTTGGCTCATGTGCGATTTACTCCAGGGTACGATAATTAATTAGGCTGTCAATGCAGTTATTGCTGACAATACTCTTCAGAGTGGAGATAGGTGGTGACCGGCTTGCTGACTGTGTATCCGCTTAAAATGTTGTTCTGATGGATAAAATTGACGTTTTAGAAAGCCAGTAAGTATTCTCAAGAAGTGTCCATCCGTTCAGATCTGAAGCTAAACGACTAATGACGGTAGATATAGCCAATTTAGATCTGGAACCTAAGGTATTGCTGAGCATTGCCCTACTGAATATCAGGAGACAATGATTATGAACCGGACATCGAACGTTGTAATGATACGCCGATTATTCCATGAAGTGTCTCAGACTGTCAACTGTCAATACCACTTCCTCATCTAGTGTGGTGTCTGTTCAGTAATGACAGATTGGCGATGGTTAGTTGGAAATTTTGGTCTAAATGGATGCCATATGAGATCCACCTATATGGGGAAAAAACTAACCGAGTTACATTAATTAGTATATGACTGATAACTGTGTGTAGTGTGCGGTAGGACGGCTCAGTGGTTAGAGCACCAGATTCCAAAGCAGAAGTGCCCAGGTTCGGGCCTCACCATGGCAAGTTCTGGTCAGTACATGATGAGTTCCCAATAAGGACAGTTAAATACTGTTTGTTGCGAAGAACTAATATATATGCAAGTATGTATTAGGTGTTGCGAACCTAGTAACAAATTAGTTCATTAGTATCCTTTACAGACTCGGTATATATATTATATAGTGTGAGTTAGCGTTGAAGTCACATTGTCGTTGACTTTAGATGATGTTAGCTTCACTATTGCAGGTTTACACATTCGTTTAGGAGATTGTACCATCCTATTATTCCACATTCTTCTACCAAATATATAGTGGTTAAAGGGCGTAATACCGGCTCCTACTAATGAGTCGCCAGTAAGCACGAAACGAATGTGCATGAGATTATACTTTCCGTTAATGCTGCCTTTGGTTTATCCTGCTGGTCACAACTGAACTAATTTGTTACTAGGTTCGCAACATCTAATACATACTGGATGAATTGCCCTTTCTTCATTATACAATTATTAGTTTATACTGACATATGTCAGTACTTAATGAGTCAGGTGTTTATAACATGTTACCAACCTTGATTATAGTAATTTTGTATGATTGCTTGTTTTTAGTATGCATGTTTGTGTGTATGTATGAATTTATGTTAGTATGTTGTGAGAATTTTTAGGTTATTCTAGTACACATCCAGCTATTGATTGTTGAAATTTTTCTATAAGGTTTACTAGTGAGTGTGTCACGATTCTTGCTACTGTTTATCCGCTTCTACAATTTAATTTTACAAAATTTATCTTTTCTTTAATGCTTATTTCAATCCGGGCTGTCTGATCAAAGTTTTGCAATCTACACGGTTTGGCAAATTTTCGAATATGATGGTAAGAAAGCTCCAACCAAACGCATGATAATACAAAACTATCCTATTAATGGATTTTCACGTTTAGCCTTCCTTCGTCGATATCGTAGCACGGCATGCATTTGACTAACGTATATCGAGCAGAAATTGGCAAATTATGCTATGAAAAGCTGAGTCGGCTCTAGTACCAGTAGTCTCACATCAATTGTCTTTTACTTAGTGCTGGCGCTACTTCTTTTTTACCCTGATTACATATTGTTTAGTAATTTTAATAATTATAATGCAATCATCTTTATAATTATCCGTTCCTAAACAAATGATTTATCTTTATTTTGTTATGTCTGTTTTTATCTTTTTTGACATTATTTTTTGTTAAATCCTTTATTTGCTTTAATTAATTTTGTTTTAGACCATACTCGGTTTATTTGTATTTCATTATGTATGCTATTTCTTGTCTTATGCCCGAAAGTTGTTATTCCTTTATTTTAGTTTACATTTACTGTTAAAGTTGTTGATTTTGAATGTGAGGTGGGTTTATGCATCTATTTGCTAGTCTGCTTTACGTTAAATTGGCTATTTTCTGTTACGCACTTACTGTGTTGGGTTTCTGTTCTGATTTTTTAAACTTCACAGGTCCTATATAATATGAAATCTGAAGCTGGACCATCACCATCCAGAAATGGCGAATCTGGTCTCTATTGCGAGGCTGAAATGACTAGTGAATCGACCATACCCGATACGGATAAATTGACTGGTCCTATCAGCTGTATTTCCGCATCAAGTGGCCAACGAAATAACTTCGACTCGGTTTTCAATGTCATCACTACTAATTCCAATGGTGTTGCCGGTGTTAACTCGAACAGTACCACGAATAGGATTAACTCTGCACTGAGCACTACTGTGACCAGAGCAGCTGGGGGTGTCGCCCCCAGTCTGTCAAGTCCACTCACAGTGTCACCGATTTCAGGTTTGCTATGTGGTTCTGCTGAAAGACGGCGGCGTGTTAGTGGCCACAGTGAAGTGGTTAACCAGTCCATGAGCAATCAGCATCAGTCCGCTATTCCCGACTCAGTTTTCATGGTAAAGGCTTTTAATTAACATTTTTTAATATAATTGAGAATGGTTCAGGATTAGGAGGACCTGGTTGATATTTGTCTATTTACCGCAAATCCAGTCACGTTTACCACAACTACTGCTAATACAATTACAAGCATTGCGGAATACCTGTTCAACAACCTGTGCAATGATTTTCCCAAATTGGCCAAAACTACTGGAAATCTTCAGAAATCAGATACATCTTTGACGGGTACATTTAGACTTCCAATATCTGAAGATGCTCCGGCGCAGAGGCGTGGTGGATCTCCGACCGGCAATCGGATCTCCTATAAAACACCACATGAGCCCGACGACGGCACCATGACTCGGCGTATGTTCCCCGCCACAAAAGGGTTCAACAGCCACAGGATTACATGGAATCCTGGACAGTACCCCGTACTTCCGAATGGCGAATGAGCTCTCAACAGCCACCGGCAACCATGCAACTTACTGCTGCCTTGCAGACTGCGCTTGGATGTGCAAAAGCTAGAGGTGCGTCCTTGATCAAAAAGCCGAGTGGTGAGAGGACACCACTTGTACCAAATTCCCAAGAAACTCCATGAAATGTGGAGCCGGCTTATCCTCAAAAAGGAGTCAGCCGCAGTAAAGTAAAGTAAAGTACTATATAACATAGAAATGAAGCAAACTAAACTAAACAAAATCATTTTAGCCATATCCGATTTAAAGCAAGGCAACATAGGCAATAAAGCTTCCTTGCTTCTTTTTCACTGTGCTACGTAATAAACACAACAAAACTTCGCAACTAACTCTGTCCACATGAGAAAATAAAGTTGAAAAAAGGTTTTCATTTAGCTCGCCTCGATGCCATATCGCACAGGATTACAAACAAGAATTAGGATACGCAAGTCGACCTCATCCAGGCAAACCATGGGGTACCATACCACCCAATTCGGGTGTGGTTGACTTTAACCGTTTTTGCCATGTCAAAATCTGTCCACCTTAATTCTTACTAAGTAAGAAATAAACGCTAAACTGCGCAAACAAATTGAAGGCATACGAAAAACGTGATCAAGCCAACTTAGTTGGTGAAACCTTGTTTTTTTCTAACAATGAGCACTAGTTGGTTGATCCAAAATTACGTCTATATTTGTCAGCCTTAGTTATTCGTTGTTGGTAACCTACATGTGCTGTGCTTCTCAAACAACTGTAAGCGTCTTAAATCATCAGCTTTAAGGAGTCAAGTGTCACTAGCTTAAAATAAATTGCTTACAGATGCATGGGAAAAACGACTTTTATGACAGAATAAAATACTCGCCTTTCTCCATAAATGGTAAAGGTTGGAGATATTCATACCTGGTCAGATATATTGGCTCAGATGTTAATAATGTTGCCAAAGTTTTCAGTCGCAGAGTTGGAACGAGGGGTGGGTGGTCCTGTAAAGTTATCTTATTTTTAGAGGGTGTGAATTTAAAACCGGAAGGCGGAACAACTACTGCTAATGAACTCAGGTTGGGCTGAGGAGAATATCGATTGTCGAATAATCGTACAATATCGTCTGCATAGTCAAGATAGAAAAATGTTCTGCCTGGAAGAACTTCGATACCTACATCCTGAACACATCGTATTGTTCATAACGGCATCTATTATAAGATTAAGGATAAATGGGGGAAAGTGGACAGACTTGACGAATATCGCCGCTGGTGTTAAGTTTGCGCGTTAATTCGTTGTAGACTTTAACAAGACCTGAAGTGCTCGAATAGAATATTGCGATCCATTATGTCAGCTGCACCTTTGAGGTCTAGAAAGAAGGCTATTGTATGACGGCATTATACAAGTCTCTATCCAAGAACTTGTCTTTAGGTAAAATATTATCTATGCGCCATCATTCTAGATGGCACCGGGCTTGTTCTTCTCTGGAATTTGATACACGCGAAGGTATAGGACAACTTATATCATGATGGTTACTACACGAATTACGATTGCTTTGTTTGAAGATAGGAATGATGACCGAATCGCTCCAAGCAAGTGGTATGGTCTCCTCACTCCATATAATACGAAAAAGGTTAGTCAACGCCCCAGAAATTGTCATCACAATCCTTGAATATGCTAAGGAGAAAATCATCAGAGCCTGCAGATTTACGACGGGATTGCATTCCGTATTCTAACTAATGATTGTTCGAGCTGAACGTTTCACACATTTGATACATGCATAATTTTGGTGATGAGGGGATTGTGAATGTGCCCAATAAAGTTGCTCCTTGAAGTGTTTAGACCACCTATAAAAACGGAATTTTTTATCGGTAATTAAATGGTTGTTAATATCCAGGGTACATTGTGTTGTATATATGCACGCATGTATGTATCTATATGTGTGTATGTGTGTTTTTATGTATGTATGTATGTTTGTATGTTAGTGTGCATGAATGTGTATGTTTAACGATTGGTTAAATACAATGGGATTGGTGTTTGCTTCACGCGGAAAACTTGATTTAAAATTTTTTTTATCATCACGCGCGCAATCAGTTAATATTTAATTGTATTTAAATTTGTTTGTATGCCAGCATGTATGTATGTATTTCTGAATTTATGTATGTATTTGTGTATTTATGCTTGCATGTATGCATTTTCGCATGTATTTATGGAAGTGCGCTTTCATGTATGTATACATTTATATTTATTATTGTATGTATTTGTGTATGCATGTTTGTAATTATGTTTGTATGTGTGAATGAGTGTGGGCGCATGTATACGTTTAAATCTGTATTAATTTATATAAATGTATTTATATTTAAGTGTATGCTCGTGTTTACCTATGAAGTAATGTTTTAATTTTGGTTAACGGAAATAACACGCCCGGTTATGAAATATATTTAAATATAATTTACGATTGTACATTGCTAAATTAGTCTTCTTGTTCAGAATATTGTGCGCAAGAAGAGAAGTATGATACTACATTAGCACGGAGATTGATCCTCGCGTTTTTAATCGACGAACTAATAAACGACTAAAATTATGTTGTTATATAATTAAATGAACTTTGGTTGCGCGGGCGGTGATAAAAATTAATATAATCGAAGATACGATATTGATATAAACATCTGACCCATCATACATTTGTCAGAATAAACTAAAAGTAGTATAGTGCAGAAAAGGCAGGGTGGTTCAGTGGTTAGAGCACGAGATTCCGAAGCAGACGTGCCAGGGTTCGAGCCCTGTCTGCGGAAATTTCTGGCTAGTACGTGACGAGTTCCCAATAAGGGCTGTACTTAATGGGTCAGGTGTTTATATCACGATCGTAACCTTGATTATAGTAATTATCTCGTTAGTTGATATGTTTAATTTAGTTTTAAAGGTTTCCGCCTGTACGCTGTTTGCATATGCAAGTATATATGCATACCTATATGATCTAGAATCTAAGTCTTCCACACAGGAGTTCATAGCTTGTAGTATCATAACCTTGATAGCTAGCAAATGGAGTCAAGTTTGTACATGAAGATACGAATTATTCGATATTAAATGGATTGCTTCACCAGTTTTCCTCTGAGGCCGAGATTTTTCGTCGAAGTTTAGCTGCCTTCTCATTCAATCATTACCAATCCACCACTATAAGTTTTACTGACACAGTGAAATATGAATCTGTGTTTTTTAACATACATGTGACAATAGACTGTTATTATTGATATGGCCCATTGTAAAATTGGCGATAAGACTGGATAAAGATAGTAGGTTGTTAGACTGTAGGATTTGATGGTTTGGTGCTTTTGTTATGGAAAAGCTACTATTTATTTAATGCATTGCCGTGACTCAATGATAAGAATTTAGTTTGTTTACATTTGTTAGGACAAAAACTGGATGTGTTTGTGTGTCTATTGATTAATGTGTTTAACATGTCTTTTCTTATTGTTTATTTGAATTTATTGTTTAGGCAATCGCTTCTACTTTCGGTTCTATTGATGATGTGAGTAAACTTCAATTGCGATATGTCGACGCCATGGAGAAGCTGAACAGCTCGCAGGTTCGTTTGGGATTGTTCAAATTTAGATGTTTTCGTTCAGTTAATTCTGTGTTGCTTCTTTAAATCTGCTTAAAATTTGTGATCTTGCACTTAGTAAACACAATACCTTATTTTGTGCATTTTTGTAGCATTTTGTTATTCATACTATGCAAGAAATACATTCATTACTATTTAATGGGCTTCAATGGAGTTTGGACGATGTGGGCGAATATTCCAGACATTACACAGGAACTTTGCGGAATAAGCAAAATTTAGAACGTCCACTGTGCGTATGGTTGTGGAGATTTTTCCTCTGTACTAGGCAGATATGGAATCAATTCGCTTTTCTCGATACTTCTTTAAGGCTCGTACTTATTACAACCGCAAATAAAGACTGTTATTGACGGAATCGACTGGATGCACAATGGGTTTTTTCACATATGGAATAATTGTATAACTTTTCTCATGGTTATAATTCAGTGAAGCATCTGGTGCTAAGGGCTGTTTGATGGTTGTTCGTGATAATGATGATAATGGGCGTGTGAATAATGATGGTGAGGTGGCGGAAGAGGAAGTTGATGATGACAATTTGACAGTTAACATTTAGTTTTGAAGCGACAGTGCTGGTAGTATCCGAAAAATATGATCCACGTCTAACGCGATTGCACTCAATTCGTCACTTCCCATTCAGATTCAATAGATTACTGCGAAGTTTAATTGAGTTAAAGTTTCACATTAAATTGGATGAATATATCCTTATGTTACTAGAAATGTTCATGTCACGTGTACATAACGCTTGAGGACCAGGAAGAACATCTGTCTGTACACTATGCATAGAACGGCAAAGAATCTGTCTCGGCGCTACTGAAGAATCGTTGCCTATTGCCAATTTCCTCGCCTTTCACTTAGCTAGTGCTTTTTAGCATTAATGCTGTTGACAGTCCTCGACGGAGGTGACTCGAATGTTATATTAATATTCTTGAGTTTACAAGATCTTCTTAGAGATTTGATACCGGCAATGTTTCACAGAACATTACCGATTGCATCACGTTGGAATTATCTATGGTTATCGGCCTGTATATAGAGAATTATCAGCATTAATATCTCTTCGCTTTATATTTAACTATATTTACTGTCAAGTAAGCTTGTTTAAACCAAAAGGATTACTTTCTATCAAACCAGCACTATATAATTTTAATATTAAAATAAAAAATATATATACATATATTAATACTGGTCGCTTTGCTGTTAATTTGTGTTTCGATCTTACGATGCCATTAAATAGAAAGCCGTATCTTGGATTCCCGGCTATGTATCTAAAAGAAAGCGTCGCAGTTTTCTTGCTAGGTTTTGTGATATTGATGGACTTGCTGCGGGATGTATGAGATGGAGTTCTTTGTCTTAATCAATGGCGTTACATAAACTTTGCACATCCGTTTGTTCAGTGTAATTCTTGAAATCCATTCATTTGACGCATTTTAAACCTTCCAATAGTTAACTCGCATCGTTTCAGTTAGATTGACGTTTTCATTATGAATAGTTTGGCTATGCGCAAGCAATCTTCGTTTGGTCTTATTTGCCGTCACTCGAATAATTAACGGTGTTTGAGCCTACCTTTATCTTATTGGTCTACCTATTCTAGTCTGCATATGCTGATCTATTTCTATTATGAACGAGTAATGAGATCTTACTATTATTTTTATTACTACTACTACACAGCGTTACATCAACACAAGACACTGGTGTTTCACTGCGGAAAAACCATGAAATTCAAAGTTATGTGTGGGGTTTAAATGAACACTAGCTTGCCCAATACTCCTGATGAGATTTCACTTTTGTTTTCTCAATTTTGCATCGAGCAATACCATTTCTTTTTAGTCTAATAGCCAGTTTATGAAAATTAGGTATGCGTGTTCTCAGATGCTATAACATCTCAATGTTCATGGCAAGTCGATTTACTTGGCACCATTTAGTTTTAAGTTTTACAAAATACGCGAAATAATTTTTGAATGAACATTGGCTGCGCAGGCGGTGATAGCAGTTAATTAAATCAAGGTGACGATCTTGATATAAATAAATGTCCCACTATATACTAAAATTTATCAGTATAAATTTATTATTGTATAATATAGGGCAACAGATTCCGAAGCTGACGTGCCTAGGTTCGAACTCTGTTCGCAGAAATTTCTGTACAGTACGTGATGAGCTCTCAAGGACGAAACCGATCTGCTGGATGGGTCGCCCTTTCTACATTATACCGACAAACGTATTTACATTATGGGACAAAATAGCAAAACTTCTTATTTTTTGCAAATTAATTAAAATTTTGGTGATTTTATAAGGAGATATGCCTATATACAGCGATGCTCGCGAAAAATCTAAGCTTCTGAGATTATTAAACATTTTTTTGATGAAAGAATACGACAAGAGGTTAATTGTCTGTCATAGTCATACTTGGGGAATGTTGCTTTTCCATTTAATAGTTCAGCAAATTCCGCTATTTACGTATGCTTTTGAAAAAGTAATATCTATCAATTAGAAACGTACTGATGGATATTTCGTGCACGCGCCTGTGAGTGTATATATTCATGCTTCTACCCCCGTTATTGCATGACTTTTGCTCATATTCTGACTATCACTCATTTTTTATTGCCTTTTCTCAAATTGTAAACTATTTAACTATTTAATTTGTTTTATCAATTGTTCAGTCTAACGAGGCCGCATTAGCGACCTGTGCACCGAATTTGGATTGTCCACTGGAGCTCGCCAACTACGCGCGCATACATAGAGCCAAAGGCTCATCACATCTGGTGGGGAATCATGCAAAAATAGAAGATGTGACAACTTCGGGGTCAGCAGATACGGATGGAGGTACTACAGATGATACTAAAGGAAAAGAATGCTTACAATTGACCGAGTCAAGTTCTGATGCAGTGCACGCGGCTACGCGGCTGTTCAACTGTGTGCCCGGCCGAAATGAAGCATTGCACTCGTTCAGAGCATTGTTCTGTAGGCGGTGTTTCAAATACGACTGTGCAATTCATCCGTATCGCTCAACTCAGTCAATGTGGAGTAATCGTTGGCCAGTTAATTATACTACAAATATCGGTAAGTTATTTTCGTTGAATTAAGTGTGCGTTGCAGTTTTATTAGCTCATTTCTAGTATCTAAACATTATGCTTATCCAAATGTCTCATTATTTTACTTATGTACTGTTTGCTGCAGAGACCTAATATATGTGAGATTGTATTAGATATTACGTACCTTGTATCAAATTAGTTCAAATAGGACCAGAAAGATATATCTAATTCAGCATAAATATAGGATATAATCCCGTGCTTACTGGGGACTTCAGTGCCAACTCACTGTATATAATATATGTCAAGCCTGTTAAGGGTAGCAAAAAAAATGGTTTTAAAATACCATGCCTTTATCGGTTACCAACACATTGGATCTCTGGATCAGATAAATTTCACTAAAATTGAGAATTACGACTAATCTAATTTCTTGTTAATCGTGGCATTATTCAATAAAATATATTGTAGTTATATCTTGTTTGTAGTGGAGAACTGTTATGTATGCAATTGTGCATTAGGTGTTGCGCATCTAGTAGCAAATTATTCAAAATAGGACCAGAATATTGTACCAAAGTCAGCGTGAACGGAAAGTATCATCTCATTAGCATGGTTTGTTTTAGCACGAAATAACTGTTATAGCCTGAGGTAGCTTCATTGGTTTGTATTTTACAACTTTTGATGATGGGTGAATTGAATAAGATGGCTGCCAATAGCCGTTGAAATGTGTTTAAGAAAGAAAACACCTGGAATTCAGTCTGTGTTAGTCTCAGTTTTGTATGTTTTTTTAATATTTGTCAATATAAAAAAATGTTCTTTTTTGTTGCAGAGATTAGCAGGCCTCCTTGTGGATCCTGGTGTGTTCGCGGTTCTGGGCCTGCGATAATTTCCGAATTAGAGATTAACGGTAAGCTTACTTGCAGAATGTATTGTGCACTAATTGCTTTTAATTGACTGTCTAGGTTACCGTAGAGGAGCTGTATTGACTTAGCTGAAAGTTGCAATACATGTGCCTCAGACTTAATAACTGAAATAGCCCGGGTATGTTCCATAACCATTTTCAAATTGATAAAGGCATCTGAGCATATGCATGATGTGATTCTGTGCCGGTGGTAAAAAAAGTAACATTTCTATTGGGCGTCCTTCTTAATTTTCCTGAAATTCGTTACAATTGGCCCGGCTTATGATACCGACCATCGGCTAAGACCATTGTGTAAATTACATGCATTGAGTGAGCTTTAAATAATCCTTCTAATGGTCTAAATTTTATAAATGGTAAATACGGTTGCTATTTGAAGTGATATATTCTTATGTAATATGGTTTGCGATGTTTAAATAAACACAATTCTATGATATGTTCGACGATACTTACTCTACATATCTGTCGTTTGCTTTACATTTTGAGGTGTTACAACTATACTGCTTCACGAAATAATTGCTTATATAAGGTCACCTGGCTTGCAGCTGTAGCTGTATTTGAATGCTGTTACTCTGATTTGGAGTGAATGCAAGTCAGGACAGGGCATCCTCAAATACATTTCAAATTGATAGTAATAGTTTGCAGATATCGATTAGCTCATTGAACTGATGAGCTAACTTTGAATACATACATACATACATAAATCTATAAACGGTGATCTTAATCTACTTAATGGTGAATTCTAGTGGACCCTGTGACAATAAAGCAGAAATAGCCAGTCCTATTTTCTGCTAGAAATACAAAGGTTTCTGGCCTAGAATAACACGTGTCGTGATCAATTTGCCGATATCGTAAGATGATCGGCTTGGCCTCTTACGGTTTCGTTCATTTTTGGTGCTCTAAGTAATTCTGGTCTTATGAATATATGAATGTGACAAGCGTGTTTATGCAGTTCGTTAGCAGTTGAAGATCGGCTAATTCGTGAAGCAAGTATACTTGCATGTACTAGGAGTCATTGGGTATACTTTCCTTTCGCGTAAGCGGCATACAAGAGTCAACTAGTGGAAACCGTCCGTGCGTGTTTTGCACATTTTCTATTCCAATATAAGGGGCGCACTGTCGCCATTCGCCTTCCACTCACTCGTTTTTTGGAAATCTCAAATTTTCTTTATGATTTCTAATATCGAAACAGAGTGGCCACTGTGGCGCTACTCGATCTCTTATTGAAGGTTTTAAGTAAGTATAGTTCTATATTTTGTCCAATAAGTGCACAACGACATTGGTTTTTCTCAAAATCGCGTAATTATCCTTTTTCGTTGGAGGCTTCAATTGTGGACTCATTTGCAGTAGCTTGTTTTCGCATAGTTGGAAATGAAGATCGCATTTCTGACTGCCGAGACATATATATATATATAATATATATATATATATATATATATATATATATATATATATACATAATTTATGCACACATTGTTGGTGAGGCAAAATAAACCTTGATACAACACCAGTATGGACACATCAGCATAAAGGCAAGGTAACATCAGCAATACAGCTTCCATGGCGTTTTCACCATATCACGTCACAAACAAAATTAAACCTCGTAGTTAACTCTGCCCTACTAATAAAAGAGAGTTAAGATGATTCTACTAGAAATCTGCAACAAGATCACCATTGAGCTCGATTCGACGCCATATCGTGCAGGGCTTCCAACCAAGAATTATGATGAGCACACGGACTCCATCCTGGCAGATGAGAGGGTCCTATACTACCCAACTTTGATGCAAGAGACTTCAACTCTTTCTATCATGTCAAAATCTACCCACCTTTCTAACGCCAATCTGGCGGCGGGTGAGAGATTAGTGTTCTACTGGGCAATCGAATTGGAGGCATACGCAAAACGTGACCTAGCCAACGTAATTGGCGAAACCTTGTTTGTTTTTCTAACGAGGAGTACATGTTTACCGATCCAAAAAAACTCCAACTAATATACGTGTTGCTTATTCGTTGTTGGTAAGCTACATGTGCTTTGCTTCTCAAATAACGATGGTCGAATGCTTGTAAGTGTCTAAAATCATCAACTCTGAGGGGCAAAGCCTCACCGGAATATAATAAACCAGCGAAGGTTCGAGAAAGCTACTCTAGCTTTCGCGATTCTCATTCTCAAGTCTTAGGACATATTGCCTAAGTTATTGATAGAGCCCCCAAGATATGTAAACCTTTCAACTATGTCTAGATCTTCATTCGGCAGTTGCTGAGTTGGGTTGAGTGATGAGTGATCCTGTAAAAGTATCTTACGTTTTGGAGAGTGCGAATTTCATACCGCGAGACGGAACAACGTCTGCTAATCTATTCAAGGTGGCCATAGCAAAATCTTGATTCCCGAATAATAGTAGGATACCGTATGTACAGTCAAAAGATTGTGATTCACCGAGTCAAATGCACTCATGAAGTCTAGAAAGACGGCTATAGTGGGACGGTGATATAATATTGCTGTTGACGAAATTGCCTTAACGTAAAGTATTACCTATACAGCCTCGTCCTGAACGGAATCCGGCCTGTTCTTCTCTAGTGTATGATTCACGTGAAGCGTTAAGACGACGTAGGATAATCGAAGGAAATAACCTAGACACGGCTGGATTCAAGCTTATACCACGGTGATTATCGCATATTGTACGAAAAAGCTGATTCAATACACCCAAAATTTTATCGCCACCATCTTTAAATAATCCCGGAAGCAAATCACTAGGGCCTGCGGCTTTGCGACATTTAAGAGATAGGATTGCATCCCGTATTTCTAACTCTGATGGTTCTTCGAGACTAACATATCACGCCGTTGATATAGCCATTTTTTCGAGAATTGGAACTGACGCGAATGTACAAGACAATTGATCTTTTTTTTGTTCAGCCCACTGATCAAGATAGCTTATTTTATCGGTTATTAAATGTTTGTTACTATCATATATAGTTATTATTTATTGGCCCGTAGCCATAGAAATTCCGGCCTGACGACCGGTGGGCTCAAGCTAGTCAACCCGGGATGGGTAGCATGAACCTTGCCGGGTCAAAAAGGGACAGCCATCATCCCGTTTCATGTGAAACCTCGAGTATGGTCTAAAATACCTTCATGTTTTTGTCGGATGGACGGTTGTATTAGTTTTCCTACATCAATTTGGAGTTTATTCTTATTTATTTTTCCGGAAAATTTTAGTGCAAATCTACAACGGATAAGTGCACGGTCCGACATAAGTGTTCCTAAAAGAACGATAATCCTGGATGCAACCACGCCATCTATAACTAATTGCTACATGATCTATTTGAGTCCACAATTACCTGGAGCTAGAGGACGCCATGTGGCGCAACATCTGACACTGTCTGAAGTTTCTACTAGTTAAATATAATCTATGTTCCGCGCAGTTATCCGAATGCCGTTCACCATTATGGTTTCGCGTTGAGCTTAAAGTGTATCTTCCACCTAAATGAAATTCTGCGTCGCTTTAGCGCCAAACTTGAGCATTCATGTCATCCATAACCAAAACTATATCTGAACTTCTTGCCCCACTTAGTAAGAAGCTTAATTTGGAGTAAAAAGCGTCCTTGCTTTCGTTTGCAATGCAACCGGTAGGAGCATATGCAGATACAACGAAAAGACAACATTGAAAACGGTTTTGTTCATTGGTTTTAGTAGATGTATTTAAACGTACCACACACAGTGGACTATTTAAAGGGATCCAATAAATTAAGCAAACTTCAGCTCGTGCGCTAAGGACAATACGAACACCCCATTTACCGGCTTGAGAGAACACCGGGGAACCTAATGGTCGAAGCCAATAACGCGTAGAGAGCGAAGGGAAAACCACGTAGGTTCCTGTATTCTGGTTTCAGATACACAACATACGTCGATTTCTAATTTATCCAACGTACGTGCAAGAGCTTCTTGTTTTCCAAGTTGTTTTACTGTTCGCACATAAAATGCGCTTGCGTTAAATCCTAACCTAGGTTTAATGAATGACCGTCTATTAGAACTATTTTCGATATTTGACAACCTGATATTGAGCTCAGTGATATGATCTACACCAACCATATTCATAGTATCTAAAATAGCGTTATTGTTAGATTGAGAAGAGGAAGGGGATGGAAAGGAGGCAGAATGGGAGATAAAGTTGCCTGCAGTAGCCCGATTTCACTTGTCCACCTTGCACGGCACCGCAGATAAGGCGACCCTTTTTATACTGCGCAACGGCCGATGCAGTATGTAATCATTGTAATTTGTATTTTTCCTGGTTATACATGGACTGTAAATGAACACTAGGTCGCTCATTCCTAGTCAGAATGGTTTGTATTCGAGTTTTCCTTATATATTGTCTGCCAACCAAGGCAAATAAGCACCATCTACCCAGATGCCAATGGCCATATTATCCTTTAGCAGCCAAAAATTGCCCTTCGCTTCTGGCCTGCTTGCTCTCATTCCGTCACTTCGCGTTTAACAATAAACGTCTCTGCGAGGCTTCACATGTAACAGGTTTGTGGCTGTGTCCATTTTAGACTCGACAAGTTCATGCTACCATTCACGGGCTGGCTGCACTACTCAGCAGATAAGGAGACCTTTCTTTTATATTGCGTGACGGTCGATGCTGCATGTAATCATTATAATTTGTATAGTTCATGGTTATATGTGGACTAAAAGAAAACTAGGTCGTCAGGCCTGAATTTCTATGGCTACGGCCGACGTCTACAGTAAGGTATAACCTATTCGAGACTACTCGAGGGGAGAGCTGCTTATCTGATTTTCCATTCCTTATATACGCCTGACGGGTAGGGCCTCGTTCGTTGGTTTTCTGCCGTTTTCTGATGACGATTATGATAATGATGATAAAGGAAGGTGAAACCACGTCAGAACATGAAACTGACAGTAGTCTTTTCAACTGATTGGTTGATTTGAAGCAGCGTACTTGACTTCTCATCGGCAATTGCTCTTTAAAGGAAAGTTAACATTTAGAATAATTTAAACGTAATTTTTTTCATTCATTTACCATTTGTAATTCAGCTGAATGGTCTCCAAACGACTTGGCATTGTTTCAGGTATTGGCGCCGCTCTTTCTACCACTCGGTCAACCAAACGCACATAGCACATTCACTTGGTGTTGTACTCTATCACAAATGATGAGGTATACAAAGACTTGCCGGCAGGTATGTTTTATTAAGACAACGATAGGCAGTTTTATCATCCGTTTTTATTATAACTCTCCTTTCCTGATTGGAGCACTAACGATAAAAAAATCATATAGAAGTTTTATAGTGTTTATTTTAAATGTGCACGCTAGATTTTTCTGTAGTATAGTTGAATTTGTATTGTGTGTTTCCTGGTTACTCTTTCTTTTTTTGGAGCTTAAATGGCATCCCTGTACACCTGATGGTCCAGCTAACCACCTCCTATCTGTCTTTATAGAAGAGACACTACGCTACCTGTGGAAATGGCATTGAATTGAACATTCCAATAATTAAACGAAAATTGGTTGCGCGAGCAGCGATAACAATGATTTAAATCAAGGTTTCGATCTTCACTTAAACACCTGTCCCATTATGTAGATATATTTGTATGGGCGCGCCTACTTCGGAGTATGTTGCTTCATCACTGAGCCACACTGCCACGCGTTACACTATTTTAAACTACATAGTAACTAATGCTTCTAGTTAGCTTTTACTTAAGGTGGAACTGATATGGCATCTCTGTAGGCTTGAAGTTCAAACTAACCATCCCGAATATGTTATTATAGAACTGACAGAATAAGTAAATACAGTAACTGTTGCATTTGTAAGCTTTAATTCTAACGATTCCAGTTCATTGATTCAATTTAAATTAAAAGGATGTATTTTTGTATCCAAATGATGGTGGAAAGTTTTCTTAAATCGACAATGCTACTATGTATTTCAAAGTAAGCTATAGGTATGCTCAAAATTATGTTCTTGTTCGACAGGTTGGCAGTGGTTCGACAGTGGTTAGAGCAACGGACTCCGAAGCAGATGTGTCAAGGTTCAAGATGACCGCGGAATTGCCTTTTCTACATTATTCGGTGCTTAGTTTATACTGATAAACGTATGCATGTAATGGAACGTTCACAACCTTTGTTTAAATTATTGTTATCACCGCCCGAGAAACCAATTTTCATTTAAC
>JAQBSW010002468.1:0-55000 GCA_029291075.1 Eudiplozoon nipponicum | reverse complement strand
GAACATACTAAGTTTTTACCGAACTACGAGTGCTATCAATTGCCCCGCACAAGAAAACGTCGGTGAGAATACATACTAAACACCATTTGTTCCTCGGAAAAGTCTCATTCTCTGTCCTCTATCAAAATTAATTATCATATTTTCAGAGCAATATTCATATGTACTTGAACATGTTTGTGTATATATTCTTGTTTTCCTTTGATATGTAAACCACAGAAATATTTATAGTAGCTTTCATTTTACAATGATTAAATATATGTTATCTGATGCAAGAGCCGTTTTTCTTCATTTCCTCCTCAAGTGACTAAAAATGAATATATATATATATATATATATATATATATATATATATATATATATATAATATTTTTATAAAACGAAATACATATATAAATAAAGAGAGGGGAGCGCCAAATCATTTTTGCTCCCAACTTAAAGTTCAGGATTAAAACCGGAATGACTTTTCTGCTTTTTAAATCCGGTGGCAATTTGGTTATCCATAAAGCTTCATATTTGGTTAAATAATTTCTATTTTTGCATTTAGCAATCATCTTGAATGTCATGTCTGTAGAACATTCGTGTGAGACTTTATTGATGTGTTGCGCAAGTGCAGACGTCTATTCGCGATTTATTTTAAAACAGGCATTTTAATTGCAATTTTCAAACATTACGGTAATTACCTGTTTGATCGATCGGCCTACATAAGTTGATCGACAACTTAAGCATGTATATCGGTAAATAATGTCTGAGGTCGGCACCAGTGGAAATTTTTAATTACTCCTTTCCTTAAACTAAATATGCATGTTAAAGCTTTTCAGCTTTACTCTACATTATGCTGTGAACAGCGTTTACCTTAAATTGGATTACTAAGTAGATTGCTTTCTTTACTGGTCCTAAACACGTCTGTTTCTTTCATTTACCATTTCACAATTTACCCAGTCAATTTTCTAGGAACGTTTTCTTTGATATATTTGTCTTCTTTTAGATTTGAAATAACCAAAATATCTGCACTATTATGTAAAGCATTGCGAAAATGGGAAGGAGTTTGTTCATAAAAGACCAGGAGGATATACCAAAATCAAAAAAAATGTTGGATGAAATTTCAATGGTGCAATTATTTTTTTCTTAATAGCTACTCATCAGTAGGAGACGAAAGAAGAACTCACGCCTACTATAAACGTGGACCAAATAAACTATTTGCTTCTTTGAGGAAAGGGACTTTATCCCTTTTGTGTTTGTCTGCAAATCTGTTATGCATTTTGAAAAAAATATTGAGATAATCAACGCGGAAATACAGTATCCGCTTCAGAATACAAATCGAAGAGTCAGAAATTATATCACACCTCATTGAGCAGATAATGCGTACACCTGATGATTAAATGCTTAAACTTGTCTTCGACAAAAATTTGAGAACTGAATAATACTAATATTTTAACAGATTTTTTCTAATGATAAAAACAAAAGTTGGAGTGAAGATATCGCTCAATAAACAAATGTTATGCTTTAAATCAAGTTTGCGAGCTTGAAGTAAACATCAATCCCATTGTATTTAACCAGTCGTCGAACAACATATAAAACTACCGCCAGCCAAAAGTTCGTTGCGGCTGGCGTACAATTTATGACAATACAATGATTGATGTTTACTTCAAGCTCGCAAACGATTTAAAGAATTGTTACCACCACCCGCGCAATCAATTATTGTTAAACCAATATTATTATAACTCTTAATTAATCTACAATTGTGTCGGATGTTATGAGCAATTCTCATGTTATAAATGATTGCACTTGATATTTTAGATAAATGTTAAGCAAATGCTATTGAAAAGCCTCTTTTTATATGAGCACAGTCGATGAAATGGTAGAACATATTTACCAAAAATATAAAAACCGAGAGACAATAAAACTAAGCAAATACATATTGCGTTGTACATTGGCTTTCGCTTAATTTTCAGATAAATTATTTGTCAATATATTTTCTACTAAGCTTCGGCCACAAAACGAGAAGGACATAATCATACAGCGTTCTGCGTCAAACTTTATTTAGAAATGCAAGTGTATCCGTGATCAGCCATATGAAGGAAAATAAAACGGGCCAATTTATTTAAGCGTTTTGAGGTAGAAATCTTTCTGGTGTCTACAAAGAATAAACGGTGTTTGGCGTATATCTGTAACGAAACGTATAGAGAGATTTTATTGCTTTGTAAGCTCATAAAAACAAAATCACAACGAAAAAGGTAAGTTACCTGATCTACGTTATAATTAACACAGTCTGAGTTCAAGTTGTTTTATTCGTTGGATCTACTTCGGCTGCCGTTGGCGATTTTGATATAAAACAGCTCCCTTTATATTTATACACTTATCAGTAGAAACTAAGCGTGGCATAATATAGAAAAGGAAATTGGTCTCGTATACCAGTTTCTATCTTATCGTGAGCACTTCAAGATTTGCCCAGAATTGTTCGTGGACAGAGTTTGCATCAGAGCACGTCTGCTTCGGATTTTATTGCTCTAACTAATGAGCCATCCTGCCGAATGTTACACTTAATTTTGAGTTATATAATAACTAATGTTACTTGGTTAGCCCGTGTGTCAGGTGTAGTCTATAGGGAACCTCCATAGACATAAAGTTCTAAATAACCTCCAACGACATGTCGTTATAGAACGGACACCAAGCTACCTGGAGAACTGATATTTTATTTAACATTTATATAATTAAACGACCATTGGTTGCACGGACGGTGAATAAAACTACTTAATCAAGATTACGCTCTAGATATAATCACCAATCAAAGTATTAAGATACACTTATCAGCAAAAATTAAGCATTGCGTAATTAAGAAAGACAAATTGATCAAGTATATCGGTTTTCACATTAATGTGAACACATCAAGTTCTGTCCAAAATTTGTTACGGACAGGGCTCGAATCTTGGTGGGTCTGCTTCGGTGTCTGAGACGCTAACCACTGAGCTACATTTTCGCCTGCTACGCACTATTTACTGTTATACATTAACTAATGCTTTTAGCTGTCTATCCCAGAGCTGAAGCCTATAGGGATCTCTTTGCACATAAAATTTAAATTAGTAAACGAAAATCTGTCATTGTAGAGCATAGACTACACAACCTGGGGAAGTGGCATTGAATTGAAAATTTTAATAATTGAACGATAATTGGTTGCGCTGACCTTGATTAAATCATGCTTGAGATTTTGATTTAGACGATTCCCATTAGATTTGTACACATGGTATAGGTTTAACTTGAAGGAAAGGTTAACCATAGAACTTTACTTTGTATTTAACTGGAATTTGTGTGTAGCGTGCGGCAGAGGGACTCGGTGGTTAGAACCAAAAACTCCGAAGCAAACGCACCCAGGTTCAATGTTTCTCCGCAGCAATTTATGAGCAATACTTGAAAGAATCCCGTAAGAATTGCCTTGTCGACATTAAACAGTTGAAATTTAATACTGAAAATTTGGTTATTCAATTCGATTTATGTTTCTATCCAAATCGCTAGATTCATTTAAGTAATAGATGTCACTGTCCGCGCAACCAATACCCGTTTACCGATATGGAAATTCAGCAGGAAAATCAGTTGTAACGCCATTCCCACCCTTGGTTTTTATAAAGGTACAAAGCGCTGGACATTTTTACCACAAACAAATCTCCATTCGTTTTTATTTCAAGTCTAAAGCCAAACAGATGTAGTAGAATTAAACGAACATTGGTTGCGCGGGTGGTGATAACAATTATTATAATGAAGGTTGCGGTCTTGATATAAACACCTGACCCATTAATTACTAACATATGTCAGTATAAACTAAGAATTGTATAGTGTAGAAAAGGCAATTCATCCAGTAGACCGGTTTCGTCCTTATTGGGAACTCATCATGTACTGGCCAGAATTTGCCGCGGACAGGATTCGAACCTGGGCACGTCTGCTTCGGAATCTGGTGCTCTAACCACTGAGCCATCCTGTAGTAAAACATATTGACAATATTACTGAACATACTGTGTCTTCACCAGTTTAATGTAAAAACTTGGCATTATGTATGTATACTCTGACCGTGGTCAAGTTAATCTGGTTATACGTCTTTCTCTATGCAAATAGCTTAGTAATACTCTGATTTTTGAAGTGTGAAAAAAGAATTAACAACAGAGCAATCAAGGTCCGAAGAATATAAATTTATTAATTTAACTTTTAAATAAATAGTTTGTGTGTCTTTGAGTACGATGCCTGATTGTTTAATCGAATAATTTTTAGCATGTTGTATATTTTTGCGAAATAATCGTATTTGGTACCATTACGTTTAATTGGTTAATGCATAATCATTTACGTACTTGGTAAAGTAAGTAAAAACTAAGTGCCACAAAGTCGAGTTGCGCAACTGGCGAGAAGTATTGGCTGAATGGCCAATGATAACTCCATTTTTGAAATTTAGGCAGGCGTGGATTTGTCTGCAGTCCAACTTCTTCTTCTGTACTTCTTGTGGCGGCAATCGGGTTCTTTCTCTTTAAAATTTCAAACTTGTTTTCGCCATGGCAATGCAGCAGACTTTGCCGGCTAATTACTGGGCTTTTTCTCAATGCGTTTTTGTCTTCATTTAAGCCATTGGATGGCGTTGCCTTATCAGCAGCAGTGTTGTTGACATCTTGCACAGATGTCGACTTAGCTAGGTGAAAACGCAGCGTAGACCATACACAAACAGCGAAATAAGGCAGCAATAAAGTTATGGTCTGTAGTTGTAACCAGGTTATGATAGCCGTTGTCAAACCCTTGAAGGTCCATATAAACAACTCCAAATGATATGCTCGTATTACACTCCCATGTTCAAAGATATCACTGACCTATATAATTAGTTGATACATAGAAACGAAAAATAGATCTCCAGAAATAAGTAAATAAATAAATAGTAAATAGCGATTACCATATTTTTTAACGTTATATTTGTCCATCGTTTGTGAAATTTGAGCATTGGCACAATGTTCGTTGTAAACAACATAAATTATCGTTACTTTGACGGTAAAGTATTTAAATTTCCTAACATCCACCAAGAACAATCAATAAAAATATTTTTCTTTGTAAAGCATATCTTATTTCTGAAATATAAATTTTGTTGCTAGGCTGATCTTGCTCGACGAGGTAGCCAAATTGTAGTCATTGTATTTCAATATAGTAATGTAATTTTATTAGAATAACGGGATAATGATGTAACTATAAGAAAAAATGGTTTTCAATGAAGTGGAGAAATAAATACATACCAAATCACTAGTTGAAAATAAACTAGGGGTTGTCCTGATAAGCATATCAGCATATATATATAACACCCAAAACTTCTGATCGAGTTAGCATAAAACAAAATAAAAGTAAATTATGAATCATACATCACACCATCAAACATAGGATTTGTAATTCTTTGCAAAAAATGAGGCAAAACATAAGTATAGCCGGAGTTAAGAGCCAAAAGATTCCATAAATTTATGTGAAAAATTTAAATTTTGATTGCGCTAACTGCTTTCCATCTTCGGTTAGTTACTGTACGGATAGGTTGTTCAGATTTGAAGATTGAATTTATCATATTGAACTGATACATGCGTTGAAGAATTTAATACGATACGATTTCAATATTGCAAATTTTCTTAAAATCTTTCGTACATACAAGTATAGATCTGTAGCATGGTCGCTTTTAAAGTCATTTGTATTCCCGAATGTGCAGTACACTATAATAAAGTGCATCGTCTGAGCCGGTCTATGTCAAGAAATTTTTATATAAATATTTTTTAGTCTAGCCAGATTTATACCTATGAAATTTGTATTGAGAAAACAAGTTGAATTATGCTTGGTTTAAAATAGCAACCAACAGGAAACGGCAAAAGCAGTTGTTGAAGCATGTACACACTCAAAATAAATTCATCAGTCTATATTCAAATTATACATGGATTTCTTTTGATTATTTGGCTGAGGATTAAGGATGAAGCAATAAGTAGCTGCCGTTGTGCGGGACTCTTTCGCTTTCTTTTGCTCTGAATAAAATCTGGTAATCTACCGGATTTTGAATGCGACTTTTATCAAAGTTGTGTTTAGTTAGTGTGAAAACGTTCTATTCTTCGCCAAAGTTATTTACCTAAAATGCTCTTGAACTCGTTTCTTTAGTAATCGGCCAGTTTGGCTCACGTTGCTTACTGAGTAACTGTTGCAATTGTATAAATAACCAATAGAGTAATGCTCGATTACTGGCAGCTTATTCTTTATATTTATGTTTAGCTGATTTTTTTGTACATAAAAAAAATCAGTCGTGTATTGGGCATAAAAGGAGTCACTGCTTTTTTGATTCCTCGAATACGCCTGCAGTAGTGCAGGTGAGCAGACCTGACTGCCTGGTGTAATCATCGTTAAAGTAATGCAGAAACATATCCTTAACTGAATAATCATCAATAAAATAGCGCAGATAGACAGCAGTGATTTCCTGATTAGGTCATCGTCATATTTAGTTATGCTTCTTCTATTGAACATTCTGGACTGGTATAAATATATTTTGTGAGCTTTTGTTTGAGATGTCTTTTCTATAGGAGAAAGTTACACCTTGAATTAAATATGACAATTGTAACAAATTAGCTTGCCTTCTGAGAAAATTCATTCCATTGAGAATTAGTGGCGACAAAAGTTATGATTTTAGGCCATATAAACCGACAATATTTTATCAATAATTCCTCTAAATCATTTATAAATAGACCATCTTGTTTGACTTGAATTCTCAATACCAACGAGAACGCCATCATTCTAGCCGGATTTTATGAACTTTACCAACACAACAGTACCACCTGACCCACTAATGAAGAGCCCATTACTTACTGCCAAACCCAAAGCTGCACACGATTAGTTTACTCGAATACTGGAAGAGGGCATCGTCAGACAATTAAAAGGTTCTTGAGCATTCCCATTACACTTGGCGTCTAAAGCTAAACGTCTAAAGTTAAACTCTGTGACCACAGCCTATGCATACCCAATTCGCAAAATAACTACATTGCTTGGAAAACCCAGTGGCAGCAATTATAACTCAGTGATCAACCCAAGAGAGGCTGACCACCACATTCCGGTAAAACCAGAATATATAGAGAAGAATGGTGTCATCACGCTTTCTGATTAATTTGAATACTTTTTACACGCCATTTGGTTTGAAGTGAACCATGTAGACGTTTCTGAGGTTCATAAACAACATTCTAGGCGACGACATCGCCTATTGTACTTTATATCTTGATGACAGAATGGTCTTTATTCCTGACCAATCTCGCACGCCGAGCATCTTACGGATGTTCTATCACACTTGGCAGATCATGGACTCAAAATCTATTGTGACAAAACGCAAATTTCAATTACATCCGTTGATTTCCTAGCGCATCATATTACACCTCGGGGTATTCAGCCTTTACCGTCTAAGAAAAATTAGATCCAGAACATTCCGTCACAAAAGACTTTGAAGACATTAAAGAAAACCATGGTAATGCTCGACTATTATCTCATGCTTCTTTCCGGCCCAGCAAAACAAACATATATGCTATGCAGGAACCAAAGACATATAAAAGGACAAGCAAGAACTAGGCTGTTTCTTAGTCTGATGACAAGAAATCGCTTCGTTTGTTCCGTCAACGTGTTAGCAAATGCCTCTATGCTATCGCATTCAGTCTTTTTTACTCAACATTGATGCTTCGCAATTTTTTATCGTGCCCAGCTTGGAACAAAAGATCCACGAATTCAGAAGTCAATTAGTTTTCACTCGCGTACTCTACAAAAGTAGACACTAGATACAACATTACGGTTTAGAACTTCTTGCAATCCATGACGCGGTGCGCTATTTCATTAGCATCATAAGCAGAAGCAAATTTCTTGATTTAAAAGTTCATGCGACTTTAATTAGCCTACATTAAAGCGCGAATTTACCGGTCGCAAAGTACACTAACAGAGTAGGTCGACAGCTTTCACGACTTAGCGAATAGAAATTTAACGTTTCTCACGTAAAGAGCAACCAGAACAGAATTGCAGATGCGCTATCTGGGCCAGGCGTCTCGCTACAACCACCTTTGCCTTTAATAAAAACACAGTCAATTCTATGACTCTCGTCGAATCCATCATAACATTATTCGTCCTACAAACATAAAAACATGGCCACGCTCATGTTCAGAAATCAGTAGCTTTCTATCTAACCAAGAATGCATTCAGTCTCTAGGAGGGTTCACCCATTTATATAATTAAAAGAACATTGTTGTGTGAGCGGTGATAAAAATTACTAAAATCAACGTTGTGATCTTGATATGAACGCCCGACCCATTAAGTACATAAATTTGTTAATATAAATCAATAATTGTATAGTGCAGAAAGAAAATTCATCCAGTAGAACGGTTTCGTCCTTATTGGCAACTTATCACGTACTGACCAGAATTTGCCGCGTATGGGGCTCGAACCCGGGAAAGTCTTCTGCAGAATCTGGTGTTCTAACAAATGAGCCACTCTGCCGCCCGTTACACAAAAATTTTAGCCATATATTAACGAATTTTTTTGGTTCGTCTTTCCTTCAGGTATAGCGGCAGGGTGGCTCAGAGGTTAGAGCAGCAGATTCCGCAGCAGGCGTGCCAAGGTTCGAGCCCTGTCCGCGGCAAATTCGTGCTTACGAGCGACTCATTAGTAGGAGCCGTTATTACGCTCCTTACTCACTATAAAATTAGGTGAGAAATGTGGAAAAATAGGACAGTAAAATGTCCTAGACGAATGTGTAAACATGCAGTAGTGAAGGTAACATCATATAAAATCACGACAATGCGACTTCAACGCAAACTCACTCTATAAAATATATACGCCGAGTCTCTAAAGGATACCAACACTATGACTATTGTTTCAGTACCCGATACCAACATTATAGTACCAAAAAGGTACATGGTACTAACACTGGATTTCAATGCATGCTATAGTTCATCAAAATTGAGAATTACAACTATTTGTGAACATCTGTTACTCCAGTAAATCCATACACTTTGGAATTATTGATATCAGTTTTCAAATTTCGTGGTAATTTTGACATCATTCAATTAAATATGTAGCAGTTAGGTACTGTTTGTGGCGGAGAACTAATATATATTCAATTATATTTTAGGTGTTGCGCACCTAGTTACAAATTATTTCAATTATGACCAAAAGGATAAACCAAAGACAGCACGAGCGGAAAGTATAATCTCATGCACATTCGTTTAGTGCTTACTTGATATTGCACTATTTTACTTTATTTTCAAGGTCAACAGTTTCACAACCACTTCAAACTCTAGGCTTGGTTTTATTTATTCCACCAGTTTGTGATGTGAAATTTTGGTCATTGACATCTAATGATACATATAGTGGGTAAAGAGTGTATTACCGGCTTCTACTGATAAGTCACCAGTAAACACCAATCGAATATGAATGAGGTTATAAATTCCGTTTATACTGTCTTTGTTTACTCTTTCTGGATATATTTGAACTAATTTGTTACTAGGTTCGCAAAACCTAATACACAATTGCATATTTATTAGTTCTCCGTCACAAACAGTATTTAACTGTTATATATTTAATTGAATGATGTCATGATTACCGCGAAATGTGATAACTGATATCGATCAGAGTGTATGGATTTACTGGAGTAACAGGTGTTCAGAAATAGTTGTAATTCTCAATTTTGGTGAACTATAGCATACATTGAAATCCAGCGCATTGTTGCCATGTACCGACTCGGCACCTATAGCTTTAATTCCATGTTCCTTTCCGGTACGATAATGTTGGTACGCTTTACAGACTTTATATGATGTTAGATTCACTACTACAGGATTACACATACGTCCATGAGATTGTAACATCCTATTTTCCCACATTCCACACCCAAATATATAGTGAGTAAAGAGCGTAATACCGGCTCCTACTGATGAATCGCCAGTAAGCACGAAACGAATGGGCACGAGATTATACTTTCCGTTCATGCTGTCTTTGGGTTTATCGTTTTGGTCATTTTTGAACTAATTTATTACCAGGTGCGCAACACCTAATACATAATTGCATATATATTAGCTCTTCGCCACAAACAGTATCTAATTGTTATATACTGGATGAATCGCATATTCTACACTACACGTATTAGTTTATACTGACAAATGTATGTACGTAATGGGTCAGGTGTTTATATGAATATCACAACCTTGATTATAGTAATAGTAAGGGTTTACCCATTATTTGCTTCACGCTAACGCAGCTCAAAAAGCCAGATTTGCCGAACGGCTTTCATAGAAACGTTTTTGAATCCACAGACGCAATTTCTCATACAGGTAGTAATGTCAATGTCAAACTTATAACATTATATAACTTTTATAACATATCGTTTTTCGGATATTAAATTTAGGCAGAACGCTAATCGATGGGTTTCCGATTATGCTACATACCAAACTAATAAAATTACCCGGCACATACATTTTACGTTGAAACCTTTCCGGCTCAAAGTTTTAACTACTTTCTCACCATGATTGATAAGTTTATTCATTGGCCTGCGGCGTCACTCATCAACAGCATTTCTGTAGATGAAGTCACTAATGGATTTATCCCTAGCCAAACAGCACATTAAGGTAATATATTGTAAATCAATGTCGCAATCTCGATATAAACACGTCCCATTATATACATACATTTGTTAGTAAAAAGTAAGCATTTTATAATGTAGAATATGCAATTTATCCAGTAGAACGGTATATTGAGAACTCTTCAAGTACTTGCAAGAATTTTTCCGCGGACAGGGATCCATCATGGGTAGGTTTGTTTCGGCGTATGTAGCTACGAAAATTAAGCCACCTTGCTGCGCAGTGGTTAGAGTCACACTCTAAGCAGGCGTGTTCAGGTTTAAGCCTTGCCCACGGCAAATTATGGAGTTCATGTGACGAATTCACTGTAAACACTAAACCGATCTACTAGATGAATTGTCTTGTGTACATTAAACTATGCTTAATTTATGCTGAGAATTGTATGTATGTAATGGGACTGGTGTTCATATGAAGATTGCAATTTTGATATAAAATAATTGTTTGTCACGTTCCACGAAACTAATGTTCGTTTACTTTTAGCAAATTATGGTGTTCCTATCGAGAATATTACTGACAAATTTGAATGCTTCTCTTCTGATCGTTTCAGAACTACATTGTATTTCATGGGATGCACTTCAGGCTAGACCACGGCTTACCACCCACCGTCTAATGTTATCGTAGAGATAATTCATAGGGAACTCATAGCTGTTTTAGCATCCTCGTCCACTAATGGCAACGGAATCGGTGCATTACCTTTAGTAATCTTGGCGATGCGTTCTCGTATACGCAAATCTATTCGCGCATCTGCGTCACAACTCCTGTATGGCATGCAAATACGCCTGCCGAGACAGCTCCTAGGTTTACTACCGGCACAGGATGGCCCAGAAGGCGAATCGTCTAGCCTTCAACTTGATTACAATAATATATCAGCCCGAGAGCCGAGACACGCTCCACAGATGCACGATATTGCTTGCTCATAACGGCGCTGATGTGGCACCACTACAGTCTAAATATCGCGGTCCTTACCCGATTTTACTTAGGCATCAAAATTTTATTTATTATCATGCCAGATGGGAGACCTACATCAGTAATTCTAGACAGCTTGATATTTTTTATAGAACCGGCTGATCTCGGCTCTATACAAGCTTCTACATGCGATTCAGACTTCTCATGCCAATTATCTTAACTAAGTAATAATTTAATTTGCATTATGTGTAACTGATAAATTTTTTTCTGTTAATTATTCATTGTTCCATGTATTCGCGTAACATTTTTGTTCTGTTTCACGTCATTTGTTATCAGGTTATACGGATGCACATAATTCATATCTTATACTCTAACTTGTCTCAAGTGGAATAACCAGTTGGTTTAGCTAAGAATTTTGTAGCGTCTAAGAACAGTTATGGGTTATTGTATTATTTCTGCAAAAAGGATAGTTTAGACTTCATTTGTTTATAACATGTTAAGATCATTGTTTAAACACATTAAATTTGCACCGTGCAGCTCACATTTGAGTTAACGATTTGTGTGGAGACAATAAGTAGTTAACGGTTTCCTATAATATTATAGCTTATCATAATGTATAAATCAACTTTATCAAATACGCACTGCACATATCCACTCACGGATATCATGGACCACACTTGCGAGCACACATTAGCTCCTTTGGCCTTACCGAAATACTCTTATTAGCAATGCTTGTGTTTTCCTAGAACATATCAACCAATCCCTGGAATTGCCTATGCCATTTCGTACTGCGGCTCTCAAACATCCTCAACACCAGTCTAATTGCTTCAAGCAGTATGACCATTCACTATGGCTAACAAATTATGTAACAATAAATAAGGGCTATTTGAAATCCTATCATTTATGAAACAGTTCAAGCGCCTAGGATATATTTTGGTAACCTTTTGGCAGAGCATTTATCGGTTACTTAACTTTATTCTAACTCTGCCCTACAGTACTAAACATGCCTTGCCGGGAGGTTTTTTACAGGTCACTTTTTTACGAGAGGGATGTAATGTACCGAGTCTAATTATATTGCCGGCATTTTGTAAATAATTAAAATGATGTACGACAATTCATTTACAGACTCATCAAAAATGAGAAAGCGCGCACTTTGATCAGACCATTACCCAATCACATGCTACCTGCAACTATATTATCACAAAGCATTTCCTACGCCACACACTCTGACTTGCTCACAATCTGCAATCGCTGTCGCCTTCTGTCTCGTTGACTGTCTACGCTTACTGTGCACATTTTATGTTTGCAAACGCTGATTAACTAGTAAAGCTTTCTGTAAGTGACCCAAATCTGTTATTTAACACATAAAGGAAATCGTAAACATTTAAAATATGAATCGGATTTCTATAGGTGTCAGTCACTTGGAGTTGCTGTAGAGCATCAACAAGATTCAACAAGGCTTCAACACAGAAATTTCCACATCCTCATCCACGAATCTGATGGTTTACGTGCATCTAGCCAGAAGATTACTAACCAACGAACAGGACCCACATAGCAGGGTACTAGAAGGACTTATAGTCATCCGCCACTGCTCTAGTACTTCAACTTATCACGGCATCAGCCGGTGAATGTTGCCCTGGTCCTTATAAGGGCCACCACCAGTACTGCTTAACTTACACGCGTTGTTTGACGTTTCGCAGCAGTTTAGTTGAGATATTACAATTGAAAATACAATATAAATGCCTCCAAGGATCGAAGTTGTTAATTTATTGGTAGTTGCGATGAAATTATGCACATGAAAGCATTATTAGAGACGACATGTTTAGTGAAATGTTGGTTCATACAGAATTAGGAAAATATAACAAAATCAATCCTGACTCTCATTGACGCAAGAAATTAATTCTTGCTGGCTAATCGACAGTACTCACAACATCCATTTTACTTAGAATGCAAATAAAAGATAAAGATTTATCAAATCGAATTAGTTGGTTCTAGATATTTTTAGTGTGACACAAGAACATATCTGCATCATAAATCTCACATAAATTGCATACAGCACACATTTGGAGCGTTTAAAAATGGAGAATAGTTTATACATCGTTCTTTGGTGTCATTTTTAAAATATATTTTTGTGGGCGGCTCAGTTGTTAGAGCACCAGATTTTGAAGCAGACGTGCTCAGGTTTGAGCCCTGCACGCAGCAAATTCTGAACAATACGTAGTGAGTTCCCAAAAAGAACGAGACCAGTCTACTGAGGGAACTGCCTTTTCAGCACTATACAATTCTTAATTTATATTGACAAATGCATGCACATAATGGGACAGGTGTTTATATAAAGATTTCCAACTTGATTATAGTAATTTAATAAAGTCATTCATTAAACTACTTTAGAATACTTGCGTTTAAAAATGTGAATTTGCTCAGTTATACAATTTTCTGAAGTAACATAAATAAGGACAAATTTAGATTTAATATAACATGTAATAGTATGAAATTCGAATTGATTTTGCCGCTTTTTTATTGATATAAGAACATCCGCATGCACAGATAAATTAAATATTGATTTGAATACCTTCGGTCGGTTTTCTGTCGTACCGTAAATGCTGAAACACACCAACTAGCTCAATTGACTGTAATTTCCTACACCATAAGAAGGGTAATATTATGGAGTATTTGTTAATATCAAAACGTTAGATTTGACATTTCACTTATATGTGCAACATTTACAGTCTTGGCTCCAAACTATGAATTATCGATGTAAAAATTAAACTATCCCTTTAATATTGGACTTTTACAATATTAAAATACCTTAAAGTCTGCTTTTTATCCATAGAGCTTTGATAATTCTGTTCGGCTTAAAATTAACCACCTACTAGTAAAATAGACAATGTCGCATTATAACGTATGCTGTTGCAGATTACTTTGGAAGAAAGGACCAAATCCTCACCCAGCCAATGATAAAAAACTTCATGCGTGCTTGGAAATGGGGATCAATCGGATCTTTCAAAACTGATAGTGCAAACCGCGAACGCAAATCGCGGAAATTGACAATTTTAAGCACGCACTACGCAACCATTCAAGAAATAAAAAATAGTTTGTTCTATACCTGAATGTTGCTTGCAATGCGTGGCTTTGGTAGAGTAGAAAATGCTTTTCAGGAGTCGAAATCAAATAATTCGGGGCGGAATCTCAGCAACTGTAGTTCTGGCAACGAATTATGGTGCCCAATGAAGACAAATATTTTTTTATAAATTATATGCATATTATCATGCAATTCTAGCTTATACCAACAATATATATATATATATATATATATATATATATATATATATATATATATATATATATATATTGTAGTATAACTAAACATCTTAAAGTAGCGAATACAATTTATCAAATAGACTGGTTTGGTCACAACTGTGTACTACTCAAGCACTTTCCAGAAGTATATATATATATATATATATATATATATATATATATATATATATTGTGAAATAAACCATGTATCGAAGCACAAATTCATTATAAAGCAGGTATATACAGCACAGTTAACAAAAGCCGTAGGTCTTTTCTCCTGAACTAAACTCGACCGTAATATCTGACAATTTGCATAGTCCATTTTGGAAAGAAAGCGAGAATAAGCTGGATTAAACGTCTACGTTGTACATTAACAATCATGAAATGGAGAACCCACATTCTGACATACGCATATATATAAATATAAATTTGTTAATTTATTCATTAAATCAAGTTTGTGAGCTTGAAGTGAACACCAATCCCATTGTATTTAACCAGTTCTCGAACAACATAAAAAAAACTACCGCCAGTCGCAACGCACTGACGCGCTTCTACCTTCCATGTTCATCATCAGAGTACGACGGCAAACTGACTAGCGAGGATGATGTTCATGGAAGGTCGAAACGCGTCAGTGTGTTGCGACTGGCGGTAGTTTTGCTATGTTGTTCGACGACTGGTTAAAAACAATGGGATTGGTTTTTTACTTCTAGCTCGCAAACTTGATTTAAAGAATTGTTACCACCACCCGCGCAATCTATTATTGTTTAATTTGGTAATTTAGTCATTTAATTTTTCAACATTTTAATTAATAAATGATTAGCGGAGTTTACTCAGACTGTAACATATTTCTTACATTATTGTATGTAAACATGGTAGACATGTAACTTTTAATGAATGTTTAAATGAGCATTGGTTGCGCGGGTGGTGATTAGAATTAATTAGTTTAAGGTTGCAATTTGATATAAACACCTGTCCCCTTATGCACATACATTTGTCAGTATAAACTAAGAATTGTATAGTTTTGAAAAGACAATTCATTTACTACACCGGTTTCGTCTTTATTGGGAACTCATCATATACTGGCCAGAATTTGTCGTGGACAGGGCTCGAAACTGAGTACGTCCGCCCTGGAATCTGATGCTGAAACCACTAATTCATCCTGACGCACGCTACACAAAATATTCTTTCATATAATAACAAATACTCCTTGGTTCGACCTTCATTCATATAGAGCCTATATAGCATCTATTTAGGCCAACAGGTCCAAACTAGCCACCCCAAGTTTTTCATTATAGACCAGACACCATATTACCTGTCTGCGGAACATTCGGGACGAAACGGCTCTACTGAATGAATTGTATTTTCAACACTATACAATACTTAGTTTATACTGGCAAATGTATGTACATAACAGAACAGATGATTATATCACGATGGCTATCTTTAATTAATTAATTAACTTGTTATGAAGTTTGGAAGTAAAATAAATTGTTATGCTAGCACAAAACGCATGTGCACATGAGGTTACACACTTCGATTGTGCTGCCTTTTGCGTGTAATTCTGGTCCATACATAAAAATAATTACACTGCTATGTTGTTTCATTATTAAGTGTCTTTTACCAAACTACATTGCACAGATTAATCATATACCAGCATAAATCCACCACTTAACAATATATATATATATATATATATATATATATATATATATAAGTGTGTATGATAAATAAGGTATTTCAAGTTTACAGTTATTTATCGATATTATTCTACGAAGAGTATTACAGAATAAGCACTAATCCCGATTATGCACACGCCACTAGTAAATTTGACGTTTCTACCTGTGTAAATTCTCAACCTCTCATAAAATGAGGATGCAAATAAATCTAAATAATATTAAACTATGCATATATGCACAATTTTTATCTATTTTTAGACATTTTCGTCATATCTACCTAATTTTATCTACAGTGCCATTGCGTTTTAAATATTTTCATTGATAAATGTATATATTTATCCGAGAGCAAATAAATTATTGGTTAACAAATAATAAAGCAATAAAAGATGGAAACCGTGATTTTAGGCAAGCAGACAGTTAGAAACAATACAAAGTGAAAACTAGACGATTAATGGTGTCATGATGGCTGCAATAAGGGTTAACTGTCTGCAATCACGAATAATTATTTATAATAATAATAATAATAATAATAATAATAATAATAATAATAATAATAATAATAATAATAATAATATTTTTTAACGAAATCCGAAGTATTACTTCACAATTGAACTTAAAGGTTAAAAGCGTCTATTCAAACTGTATATACTGTAAATGTTCTAGAATTTATGCTTAAATGATTATTCGAAACAAACTTTATGTATATCTTGCAATGCCACGTTTTTCGTACGCGGGTTGTAGCTTTTCACCAACAATGTCACAAAGATCCGACTGATCACAATTTCCTTTTCAGTGTCTGATTTGCCTATAATCAGGCTGGGCGTGTATTCGTCCCTTTCTTCCGAAGGCTTCAACATCGTTCATACTATCCATTGAAATTGCGGTGCTCTCAAATCTTTGCTTACTGGCGATGTTTCGGAACAAGCTTTCCCGTTCCATCCTCAGGCCGATAGTCACACATGTACACAGCACAATAATCACAATAGCAAATTTAAGCAAATGTGTTAATCTCGTTCACAACACGATCCTCTTTATATATTTTAACTCACAAATTGTTTTAAATAACGAATTTGTCTTAGTAACTAAATTCAATATGTGTATATGCCGAGCGCACATGAAAACCCTCACTCAAAAGCTAAATCTTTGTATATATATATATACACATATATATATATATATATATATATATATACATATATATATATATATATATACCACGTATCTATATACAATTAGCAAACCTAATCCTTATATATAACTACAACTATCTCCAATTCCCGGTAAAAATAATGTAATCTCATGTGCAGAATGTTGTAGGGGAGAGAGAAAGTATCCAACATAACTGAACTGTTGCGATGTCACGGCAATGAAAATTAGAATTACCAACACCGAAAAACTCGAATGTCAAATACCGTCTTTTCTGATAAGCTTGGAACTCTAATGTATACAGTTGCGTATGAGATATTGCGTACCTAGTAACAGATTAGTTCAAATGTGACAGCAAGTTATCTAGATGGAAAGCGAGGGAATGTTCGAGCGACGCTTCAGTCGAGAATAAAGAGAGAAAGGAATAGATATTATGGACAAACCAATGGCCTAAAAACTAATAGTAAGCCCGCTGCGAAGTCCGGCAACTCATAAAAGTAATTGCATATGAAAATATCATCATCATCATCATCATCATCATCATCATGTCCAGCCCTACAAAAGTCAAAAGTGACTAATGTTTCACTGCCATATAACCATATGGAGTGAAAAATGTATATAAGTGAATTTAGACAAATTATTAATGAGATTTACGAGAGAAAGAGAGCCAGAGAGAGAAAGAATTTCTTCCTATTATAGGTAAATTTATCAGGATAACTCACAGAAATGGGGCAAACTAAACCTCTCTACTACACCATTATGGCCAAGTTAACATTCGGGCAAGGCGACATCAGCAATAAGGCTTCCTTGCGGATTTCACTGTATCACGTCATAAACAAACAAAACATCGCAGCTAACTTTGCCCAACTAAGAAAAGAATGTTACGAACATGATTCTACAAGACATCTGCAACAAGATCGCCACTGAGCTCGATTCGATGACATATCTCTAAGGGTTTTTAACCAAGAACTATGATTCGCACGAGGACCCCATCCTGGCAGACGATTGTGTCCTATACTACCTAAATTGGATGTAAGAGACTTCAATTATTTCTGCCATGTCAAAATCTGCCCAACTTGTTTCTTACATAATTTGATTGTAGATAAGAAAGAACAAACTCTACTCTATGTTATTATCTGTATATGTCTATAGAATATATATATTTATATATATATATATGTATAGACCCATCAATCGATATATACGTCTATCACGCCACCTTTTAAGTTCCTATTTAAAAGACATTGTTAGCCTTTAACCATATTTTCAATAGGACAACATATTATTCATTTATTAAGTTATTCACACCTTATATAAATATATAAAATACATTTGAAGTTCGAGTTTTCGGTGTTGGTATTTCTAATTTTCGTGAAATCACTGTAACATTACGGATTATGTTCGATACTTTCTCTCCCCCTCAAAAACATTTTGCACATCAGATGGCATTATTTTTACGGGGAATTTGAGATGGCTGCATATATATATATGCTATATATATATATATATATATATATATATATATTCTATATATATATATATATATATAGATTGATTTGTTGAGTGCGGGTTTTCTTGTGCGCTCGGCATATGCACATATTGAATTTAATTACTAAGACGAATTCGTAATTTAAAAGAATTGGAGAGTCAAAAAATATATAACTAGGACCGTACCGTGAACGAAGTTACCACAATTACTTAAATTTGCTATTGTGAATATTGTTCTGTGTACATGTGTGACTAGTATGTATTAGGTGTTGCGAACCTAGTAACAAATTAGTTCAGTTGTGACCAGAAGGATAAACTAAAGGCAGCATGAACGGAAAGTATAATCTCATGCACATTTGTTTCGTGCTTACTGGCGACTCATCAGTAGGAGCCGGTATTACGCCCTTTAACCACTATGTTTTCGGTAGAAGAATGTGGAATAATAGGACGGTACAATCTCCTAGACGAATGTGTAAACCTGTAATAGTGAAGCTAACATCATCTAAAGTCAACGACTATGCGACTTCAATGCTAACTCACACTATGTAATATATATACCGAGTCTGTAAAGGATACTAACACTATGGCTATTGTGTTAGTAACTGATACCTATTTTGAAACCATTGAGTAACCGATACTAACACTGGTTTCCGAGTCGGTACATGATACCAACCTGATGGATATCAATTTATGCTAAAGTTCACCCAAATTGAGAATTACAACAATTTCCTGAACACCTGTTACTCCAGTTAAACCATACACTCTGGCCTTCATCGATATCAGTTATCACATTTCGCGGTTAGCATGACATCATTCAATTTAATATATTAGGGGGTTAATACTGATGATGTAATATATTGAATTGAATGATCATCTGGCTCAACACTTGTCGATCCAGGCTTACTGAATTAACTGAATGTTGTTATATTCGGTAGTAACCGCACCATATTTCGGTACAATGTTGACATCGCCAGCCATATTCAGTATCTATTTACAGGTACGGCTATGCTGTTACATGTATTGAGTTGCTGTGTCACCAGATGATGTTCAGCACTAATACGGGATTAGTCTGGTGTATTCCGATACCAAATATGAATGGTAAACTGCCTGAGCTGGATGTTACGCTCCTTCTGGTCTGAAAACTGATTACTATTCTATGCGAACTATTAGTTCTTCGCAACAAACAGTATTTACATGTGTGACTATCGGCCTGAGGATGGAACGGGAAAGCTTGTTCCGAATCGTCGCCAGTAAACAAAGATTTGAGGGAACCGCAATTCTAATGGATAGTATGACGATGTTGAAGCCTTCGGAAGAAAGGGACAAATACACGCCCAGCCTGATCGAAGGCAAAACAGACACAGAAAAGGAAATTGTGATCAATCATCTCATGTGAAACTGTTAGTGTTAAGCTACAACCTGCGTATGCAAAACGCGGCATTGAAGAATGTGAAGCTGGCACCCTGCGAAAATTCAAAAAATATATTTATGTATATTTATTTAAACTATAATATTTATCGAACCTGCCTGCATTCCGACAATTAAAAGCACTAGATTAAACATTAGAGAACACTAATATTGTACATAGGAACAACTTGCTAGTTCCAACTGAATTTTAAATGTGGTATATTCTATGAAAATTTGTCGAGAATCCAATGCATGCAACTTTTTTAGTTTCGATTCTTGTGTTACAACATTAACTTTTTAGGGCGCCAATCAGATTAAACCTGGTGGCCGTCTCCAGAGCCGCACATATTATAGGCCACAAATGGCGAAAATCCCAAACGAAATTTTTAAAGAGGCGGTAAAATTTCATTTATCACTCACTGTCACGTATATCTTTGTACAAATATTTCTATTAGCATTGGTTTATATATACATGAATAATGATGTGCTAAATCATATGCAAATATGTTTATAGGAGTAAAAGTGTTCCTATATGCGTGTCTTTATGCGAATAAATGTAGCAAAGAGAAAATGTCTACGCTCAATATTAGAAAAACGTTTTCATTAAAATTGTTGGTCAGCAAAACTGAATTTTAGAAATAAGTACGAATCCAGAAGTTTAAACTGGACAAATTTATTTTAATATAAAACAGTGCTAGCAGCAACTGAATTAAATTGTTCACAAACAGCTAGATGAAATGATTGCAAAGAAAATTAATCGCAAGACGAAGATCATAGAAGTTTGAAAACCCACAAAAATAATTTTGCATAAGAATGAATTATTGGATAAGACTTGTGCAAATTCAACATAAAATAAAACAAGTTTCAAAATAAGACAAAATAAGCAATAAATGAATGCGTGTTTATAGATTCTCGTACGAAAGGTAGACAAATAGTAAATTCCATTTTATAGCATTGCATTGTTATGCAATGATAATAAATCTAAAAGAAATTATTATACAAAATCACATTATCTTACAAGCTAATTGATTTAATGTCTGATCATATTGATATAAAAGGAATATGATGTGTCAAATTGGTTTCAATCAGGAGTATGAGGATATAGCTGCAAATATAGTGATCAGGAAGTATGTATTAGGTGTTGTGGACCTAGTAACAAATTAGTTCAATTGTGACCAGAAGGATAAACCAAAGGCAGCATGAACGGAAAGTATAATCTCATGCACATTCGTTTAAGTTAAAGTTGTTTGTGTGTGTACATATGACTAAAATATAATCAGGTAAACATAGATAGTGAACATATATATCAATATAAATGTAGTTACAATCAATAGATGCTAAATTACACTTTACACGCTTTAGGTACCTGTATAGTTGAGTACACAGATACAATATCTAAAGTAATCAAACTATCACCTTCATTTAGTACACGATTATCAGCCATTTCAACCAACTAACAAGAAATTATCAATGTATGGTCTAAGTAGTAGAAGTATTTTCTTATTCTATGACGTATAAATTTAGAAATTTTACGTGATAGTGACTGCTGGTCAATCACAATAATTCTTAATTGGTTACCAAGTTTACGTACTTCAATCAAAACATACACTCTGGATGCAGCTCTATCTTTTCGTATGGTTGTTTTGCCATGAGCCGAATCATAACTAGAAGTCATAATATTGATTAAAAAAATATACTTACATTTGAAACATTTTTCTTCGATATTTTTATTACAATCGGATTGACTCAACAGAACCGTGACTACTCCTTTTTCCGCCGTTAGACATATAACTTATTCGATATCAACTAACATTCTGAGACGTTTAATTTCATACAAAAGTTTAAATTTATACGCTTGATGCGTTAAAACTAGTGAAGCAAATAAAATTAAATAATCAATGATTGCGCGGATGGCGGAAACACTTGTTCAAATCAAGTTTGCGAGCTTCAAGTAAGCACTAATCCCACTTCATTTAACCAGACTCCGAAAAACATAACAAAACTACCGCCAGTCGCACGCACTAACGCGTTTCGACCTTTCATGATCATCATCAGAGTACAACGGCAAACTGACTTGCAGGGATCGATCCACATTGCATTTATATGGAAAGCAAAATTAGATATGCGGCTCTCATCTCTAGAAGTCTTGCATACATTGTACTTGACTGGAAATGTCAACTGCACAGTTTCTGTACAGTCACAAACATTAACTGATTGCAGCTTTCGAAACAAATAAAAACGAATCCCATCTTATGTAACCAGTCTCCGAACAACATAACAAAACTACCGCTAGTCTCAACGCAATGACGCGTTTCGACCTTCCATGCTCCTCATCAGAGTACGACGGTAAACTGGCTATCGAGGATCAAACCGCATTGAATATATATTGAAAATCAAAGTTAGATATTCGACTCTCACCTCTGGCAGTCACGCATACATTCAACTTGACGGGAAATGTCCGCTGCACAGTTTCTATTCAAGTGCAATATGTGCGAGACTACTAGATGTGAGAGCCGCATATCTAACTTTGCTTTCCTAGATATGCAATGCGATTTGATCCTCGATAGTCAGTTTGCCGTCGTGCACTGATGATGATCATGAAAGATCGAAACGCGTCAGTGCGTGTGACTAGCGGTAGTTTTGCTATGTTGTTTGACGACTGGTTAAATACAATACGATTGGTGTTTACTTCAAGCTCACAAAATTGATTTAAATAATACCAATAGGTAGTTTGGGTCACATATTTTATGAATTTTGTCGCAAAGTCTTTTAAACGACATCTTAGCAGGAAACATTTTCTCAACTCGGTTGGTAAGTTATTGTAAATTTTATATAATTTCTCTATTACAGGAGGGGTAATTACAAGTGGTCAAAATTCTTACCCTTGTTCCATTCTTTTTCTTTATTGGACACATATGCACCCATGCCTATTGTTCCAGATGAAAGATATTGATACAGTTACATAGCCTTCTAAACCACAATTATTGCAATGCCACAACACTTAAGCTACAGGCATAAAGTTTTCATTCTAGTAGACGAATATTCTTCACAATTTTTCTTTTTACTGCTACTAGCATATTTGACTGGCCTTTTTTATTGGGTTTCAAGTTAGGGCTGTGTTTTTAAAGATTATCCTAATAAAAATGATATGCATATGTAGCAGAATGTCACATCATAATATGCTTCGCCTTATTAAAGCCCACATTTTTTTTAGCAAATACCATTATGCTCATTAAATATCTATCAGCAGAACCGTACACTGAATAAATGTGCCTAGGTCCTTAACTTGTTGTTGGGGCATGGTCTTTAAAACATCAATAATTACACCATTATGAAGATAAGTATAATTAATTAAGTCGTATTGGCGATTTTTGACGCTTAGGGTTTTATGAGTTAACCTTTCAGTTATGTCATATTAAGTACCCTCTCATGTCGTTCATATTTCATTTTAGAGAAAGCAGTTTTCTTGAAGTCAATCGAAAGGTAATGTTTAAGTCATTGGCAAATTTGTATATTCCTCCCTTCAGGATCACTTTCTGCAATTTGTAAATGTTATTTTTAATGCTATCCGGCCCAAACCAGGATTTTGTGATATGCTATTCATAACTTTTAACAATTTTGATTGCGTTATTAACTTCAATGACCATACTTCTATTATATAGATAAAAGTTCAGTAGCTTAAGAATAAATAAATAGACTCCTAGGGAACCAATCGCCTTCATAATAGCATCAAAAGATATTGAGTCAAACGCTTTTGAGATAACAGTCAAGACAATTAATGCATCCATATTTTTCTCATCCAAAGCTATGATATAATTCCACCTAGATAGGATGGGCGTGGTGGTTGAAAATCCTTTCGTAAATCCATGCTGTCTTGTATCACTGACTAGAAGTCAATAGAGTCCTATTCGTCTACTATTACTTGTTAGTTGATATTGTTGATAAATGTGTACTAGATGACGATGATAGGTTAAAGAGCTTAGACGTTGTATCTACGCACAAAAATATACCGGTACCTGAAGCCCTGAATTGTTTTTGACATTTCCATGTTAATCATCCACTAAAGTTAGAAGGGTGTAAAGTGACGATTGGACACAATAAGATGATGATGTGTGACGTGTGTCTTCTAACTAGTTTAAATTTGGAAAACAATTTTATAAACAAATTGTTGATGTCCAAATAGAGCAAAATTGTTTGGTCACATTAGCAAACATCTTTAAGCATTATTTGGAAAATACTCTTTTAGATAAGACATATCTGAAACCATCATTATATTTATGGTTATTGGATGATATAGTATTGTTCTGGAACTGTGGTGCGGATGAAATGGTGATTTTTTAAACATTAAGAATCGAATCAACAAACATAAATTTACTCTTGAAATGGAGTAATCAGTTTAATAAATAGCCGCTTTTGGTTATCGGGTTAATTAGAAGTGGTCATAAATTGGAAAGAAATAATTTTAACCATAATATTTGCTCGGTAATTCTTCTTAATTTCACCTCAAATCAGCCGTATCGTATGAAACTCGGTATCTTAACATCATTAACAATAAGAAGCCTTTACAGGCATAAAGCACAGGAAGTAGGAACTCGGTAGACTGCACGATATATCCAGAGCCAATGGTTATCCTCTTAATGTAATAGAATCAACAATGGTGGATGCCATAGTGAATTTAATTCTAATTTATGGTACATAAAAGCTGATATAACGAAGGTAGATCGTAGGAGTATGTTTCTACCGGACTCTAAGCTAGGCAGGAAAGTGTAATCAAAAACTTTAAAATAGAATATATAAGAACTGATTCAATACAGTCCTGTATCTAGGGAACTAGACTCCCTTAGCAAAACGAAGAATTCAATCTTTAAAAACAGCAGGAGTTTATGAAATCCTATTCAATGATTTTAGTTTCAGGTATGTTGTTGAAAACATGCGTCCAATGAAGGTAAAAAAAGGAGAACACAGAATTGCATTTAAGTAGGGAAATGTAGTCAGATCTGAATTTGCCCGTCATGCGGTGGAGACTAGATATATTATTAACTGAGACGATTGTAGATTCATGGCGATATGTGATCGTAACAGGATGGCATGATTGATCAGAGACTATCGAAATTAAATCAGATGATATTATGAGTGAAAACGCTATATAAATATCATTCAGTTCGATTTGGAATACAGAATTAGCTAATGTTATGAAAAACCGATTGCGAAAATCAGAATCTGTAGCTAGCTACAGTAAAAGATTAAGAATATCGCATTAACATTGATATGTTAGTGGGATTATTAATTCATTACTGATTATTCAATTATAGAATAGAATAACTAGTCTGATAGGTGAAACGGGTATATTAGCATCTATTGATTGTAGTTTCCCTTAGATGGACGTACATTTGTATTAATTACATTTGATCGGATATTTTTAGTTAAATATAAGTTCAACTCCTGAGGTTTGAGTGAAATTTAACACTTTCATTGTTCGTCTGTTTTCTAATTTTTACCGCTTAACTTGTCATAAGGTTATAAATAGTGTATCCGATTTATTGAACTCCCCACCCCATAATATGTTGGCGACTCTAATTACGTCATTTCACATGGTAAGTATAAAACAAATAGTCTAACACACGCAAATAGGAAATTCATATTTAGTTCTTCTAATTTATTGCATCTATTAGTTATGTACATACACACACAGACGTGACACGCACCTATCTATTGAAAGTTCAGTCATAATTATAAATTTTAGGGCTGAAAGTAATATTGCACTTGCTTCATTAGTTCAATTTTAAGATTTTTGATTTACAGTGTACTTAAGATAGATTTCAAGAATGGAATCCGAAGCATATCCAACGAACCCAACAGGTGGAACTCAGCCTTTGTTAGTCAAAACAAAAATCGGTTTATATAATAGGGTATTGGCGTGCTGTCACCCTCGACTAACCAATAGTCAGTGAGCACGAAATGCATTTCTACATGGGAATAAAGTATACTAAAGTTAGATTTCGAGAATGGAATTCGAAACATATCTAACGAACACAAAAATTGGAACTCAGCCTGTAGTAGTCATGACACAAATCGGATTATATAATGAGGCATTAGCGTGATGTCACCTTCGACTAACCAATAGTCAGTGAGCATGAAATGCATTTGTACATGGGAATTCTCGATTTTCTTATGCAGATATTGATATGTCCTCCTTCTATTGGAACTAACGTATTATCAAGTTTTCAATGCCTTATGCATAGCTAATAATGGATATGCCAATTTTGGGCTTTTAGTAATAAAGAATAAACAGCGGAAGCATAAATATAATATAACCTCCTTAGGATGTAAGTGCAAAGCTAACTTTCAACCGAAACTTCCATTGTGGCGGGTTATCATTGTGCATGCATACAGGGTGTTTCTGTGCCTGCCTATGTATAATGTTTACGTTACAAATTGATGTGTTGTGTCGTAAACTGCAGTGATTTACAAATACCTATTCCCGAATCTGATGTTCTATTATGCATTTTTATTAATTCATTTTGATACCGTTATTACTAGTTTTCATCACAGTTTCCTCTAAATCCTTGAGTGCATTTATAATTTATTTTTTAGGAAATAACATCAAATAATTCAGAATATGTTTATTATACATAGAAATTCCAGGGCACAAACAAATGGCTCTTTTGTGCACGGTATTTGATAAAGTTTATTGATTTCAATAGCCTTCAAATATGGAAGCATGTTAAGTATATTTGAAAATAGTTGTGTTCGACAGTTGCATTTTACACATAGGTGTTTAGTGAAATATGCACGTGCGCAACCAAACTTATTTTGCACATTTAAATACTTTTTGTTGCGAAGAACTAATATATATGCAAGTATGTATTAGGTTTTGCGAACCTAGTAACAAATTAGTTCAGTTGTGACAAGAAGGATAAACCAAAGGCAGCTTGAACGGAAAGTATAATCTCATGCACATTCGTTTCGTGCTTACTGGCGACTCATCAGTAGGAGCCGGTATTACGCCCTTTAACCACTATATATTTGGTTGAAGAATGTGGAATAATAGGACGGTACAATCTCCTAGACGAATGTGTAAACCTGTAATATTGAAGCTAAAAATAATCTAAAGTCAACGACAATACGACTTCAATGCTAACTCACACTATATAATATATATACCGAGTCTGTAAAGGATATTAACACTATGGCTATTGTGTTAGTAACTGATACCTTTTTTGAAATCGATGAGTACCGGATACTAACACTATGGTTTCCGAGTCGGTACATGATACCAACCTGATGGATATAAATTTATGCTAAAGTTCTCCCAAATTGAGAATTACAACAATTTCCGAACACCTGTTACTCCAGTTAAACCATACACTCTGGCCTTCATCGATATCAGTTATCAGATTTCGCGGTAAGCATGACATCATTCAATTCAATATATTACAGTTAAATACTGTTTGTTGCGAAGAACTAATATATATGCAAGTATGTATTAGGTTTTGCGAACTTAGTAACAAATTAGTTCAGTTGTGACCAGAAGGATAAACCAAAGGCAGCATGAACGGAAAGTATAATCTCATGCGCATTCGTTTCGTGCTTACTGGCGACTCATCAGTAGGAGCCGGTATTACGCCCTTTAACCACTATATATTTGGTAGAAGAATGTGGAATAATAGGACGCTACAATCTCCTAGACGAATGTGTAAACCTGTAATAGTCACAACTGAACTAATTTGTTACTAGGTTCGCAAAACCTAATACATACTTGCATATATATTTGTTCTTCGCAACAAACAGTATTTAACTGTAATATATTGAATTAAATGATGTCATGCTTACCGCGAAATGTGATAACTGATATCGATGAAGGCCAGAGTGTATGGTTTAACTGGAGTAACAGGTGTTCGGAAATTGTTGTAATTCTCAATTTGGGTGAACTTTAGCATAAATTTATATCCATCAGGTTGGTATCATGTACCGACTCGGAAACCATAGTGTTAGTATCCGGTACTCATCGATTTCAAAAAAGGTATCAGTTACTAACACAATAGCCATAGTGTTAGTATCCTTTACAGACTCGGTATATATATTATATAGTGTGAGTTAGCATTGAAGTCGTATTGTCGTTGACTTTAGATTATGTTAGCTTCACTATTACAGGTTTACACATTCGTCTAGGAGATTGTACCGTCCTATTATTCCACATTCTTCTACCAAATATATAGTGGTTAAAGGGCGTAATACCGGCTCCTACTGATGAGTCGCCAGTAAGCACGAAACGAATGTGCATGAGATTATACTTTCCGTTCATGCTGCCTTTGGTTTATTTTGCACATACCAATCTGTTACGGGCAACAGCATGAATGAAATTAATATTCTACTGCATCAGCCTAAATAATTTAGCCCACTGGTGCATTTATAATTGTAGATAACGTTGGATACAGACTGAAATGAAATTTTGTCTTACTTACCAAGTAGAACCATTTTAGTTGTGGGTGTAATTAAAATTCTGTCAGCTGCAAAATATGTGAATTCCAATGCAGAACACAATCTATCATTCGTACGCTACATTGCCTCTTCCTCGTTATATTGCATGTGAATAAAAACTGGTGTACTATAAGATGTACGGGCGTTTACAATGAGTTTTATTATATGATTAAGATTTCGGAATATTAACTATGTGGACCGTTTTTCCATTTATAAAAATTATCTCTTATGTTCCATTTTCTCTCGTAAATTACTTCATAAAATGGAGCAAAAACACTTCGAAACAATATATAATTTGCTTTCTAGAGTAATATCTGATAACAAATCAGTTCTGTATTTATAAACTAAGCAGCCTACAAACATAATCATGAAATGTAATAAAAATACTGTTAGAATCATTTTACTCTGATATCTTAGTTCGCTTTAATTCTATATGAAGTGAAAATATACACTATTGTACATGCTATCGTGCACTTAGAGTCGCTTATTATGGAGAAATGAATGTGTGTTCCGCTTCACTTCCTTTTGGCGTGAATTTAATATATGGGTTGGATTTGTTTTTCTGTTCAAAAATTTGTCATCTATTGACAACTTTGGAAAAATAAATCAATTGGTCGTCTACATAACGTCTGTATAGCATGCATTGATCTGCTAGATTCTGTATGGTGGTTTGTTTCATGCAGCGCAAGAATACATCGGTTAGGCGTGCTGCGTTACAAATTGTCATGACAATATTTTTGCAAGTATACAAATATCTACAACTCTACCACAGTAAGCGACACGACAGGAAACGCAGAGTGGCGGAAATTTGGAAAATAGTATGAGAAACTCTGTACACTAGTCAGAGTCTATTTAGGAAGATCAATTAAAATAATTAAGATGACTTATAGAACTAATAGTTATATAAGTCAATTATTTGTTGAGTTAAACATAGTTCAATCCTCTCACACATGGTTATATTTTTATGTGCTTTAACATTTATTAATTTATGAACTAATTAGACCACCCAGGGACATAAAAACGTGATAAACTGGACTAATTTTGTGTCGTCTGTTTAACTTGGAGCTAACAGAGGTATATATTTTAACTAATTCAAGAAATAATTAGGCCACCCAGTGCCATATTACCTTTATCAACTGGGCTATTTATGTTTATTAACTTACGTGAGCATATATATATATATATATATATATATATATATATACTATATTTACTTAGTGGAGCAGACCATTCAGATAGCGCAGAGGTATAAATACTCAAGAAAAAAATTAATTATGATTTTCAAGTTTTAATACATGACTATTGTGCGCATATTTTATATAATTTTATGAGAAAAGTCGTTTCTATTTTATCAAATGTATGCAAATACGGCCACAATAAGAGACGCGTGCCTGGTGTTTAATAAGAAATATTGTCTATATAAGCATATGTTTTTATGTGATCGTCGTTCTAATTTCCTGCAATAAATGCTCATTTATTATTCAATTATGACGTATAATTCTTGAGTGGAGGATGTGGTAAATGGACTACGGAAGAATGGGATAATATAGGAGCCGCCATGTGGATAGAAATATTTTGTTAGAGCACGATGGAATCAAAATGTCTCTTTAGCTGAACGCGAATGCATATGTGACTGTGTGTAATTGCTAGGTAGATGCGATTCAGTAGCGCATGCACGTCAATAAAAACCGGAAGATTTCAAATTATGCGGGTCCTGTTAAGATTTGAGCGGTTAGCTATGTGGTTTGACAAATTTGAGGATGCAATATATTGACAGCAGTTTTCCAATAAAAAATGGTGCTACGCGTTTAAAACTTCCAAAGCGCCTGACATATGGATTTAAAATCTAAAAAACAGGCAGTATTCTAGGAGATACTTCAGTTCGCCCCACTGCAAGGCAAAATGCCAATTAAAACGTCTACTCGCCCAGAAATTTTTATCGACATATTAACCGACTCCTTGCGCCGATTACCAATGAGCCAAGCATGGACTTGATTATGACAAAACGGAAGCATTGCTTTCATTTCAATCTGGGCAATAAGCAGAACCCGTGTACTGGGATTGACTCCCTTCAACACTGAGCGGAATCAGCATCACTAATAACAACATCGCCACAAAGTAGCTATCTAACAACTCCAACTTCAGCATAGTGTGGCGTTTTAATTTTAATTCAAATAAATGCAAGTCATAGAGAAGTCACGTTTCTTGAACACATCAATTCCGTAAACGGATATCGACTAGTCGACACTAATGTCAAGTCAGTGCTGCAGTACGTAAGATCACAAACACGAAAGCATATGCGGCAATATCTTGACATTATCAAATTATAAAGGGCAAATATGGCAGGTATTACTACGACGTAGATACCGTTGTCGCGCTCAGCTAGGCCCAAGTTGCGTTCCGCTGAAACGAGGAGAAGAAACACTCTTTTAAAAATTGTAAGCGCAATCTGGTGTAGGCAACGGTAACGGCGATCCAATTTGTTTCGTGATAAATCGTTTCAAATGCATCAGACGTTGGCAGAACGCTGTAGGTTGATGGCGATCCGTCCAAATACGCCTATCGCATGTAATTTTAAGTCGGAAGTAAATATGCCGCTACTGCAAAAGCAGTTTCTGGTAATGTAGTGAATGTTGCACAGATATCGTTACCGCATCATCAAAGGCTACGTAGATGTGTATACAGACAATAAAGCGTTGTTACACCAACAAACAATGAGCATAAACTATTCTTGAATTCTTCGGGCAACCTTAGAACTATCTGAGTATAAAAAGACTATCCATAATTAGCGCGGATGTGTTGTCTAAAGTCTCATGAAACATTAATAACTGTTTCAAAATTCTAATACCACCACGTCCTATAGGTATAGCTCGTATAATGCAGACCAATTTTTTCCACCATTGATGAGGTTTAACCAATCCAGCTAGAATTAATGCCCATTAATCTCTTTCAAGAAATCATTAAAGAACAGGATGGCTTCAATTACAGAGTTTGGAGATTATATTACAAAACATGGCTGGCTTACATAGCCACACTGTATAACTCTTGCAAACACGTAATCTCAATAAACGGTAAGCATTGTTAAATGGAAAGGGCAGTACACACCAAATATATTCTAGCCAAATTATTCACAAAAATAAGAAGCGTATCTAAATATGTCCTAACGAAACTATCTTGGTGGTGTACTTAATTTATGATTTAATTAAATAAAAGCACATAAAGTATGTAAACATATTAACTCTATGTTCAACAGGTGAAATATTACTAACATCTCAATGCGATGATAACTTAATCAGACATACAGTTCGGTTTATCTACTATACCTTGCTGTCCGTGCTACATACCTGCACTCCTATATCAATTTTTAAGCCAATCAGCAGCTATGCCTAGTTATTCTCCTGCAGCGGACACCTCCTTTGGTGTGCTTTTAAATGGCCTAGGCAAATGACTAAACATGCCAGTGTGTATTGTAGTAGTCGCGGTGCAGTAAGGTGTTTTCTAAGCAGTTCTGGATGCATTTCCCAGCTGGAAGGCATATTGGTTGGCTAGATGATAAAGCATTGCAAAGGTACATGTTGAAGGAATTGCGGACAAAGGTCGTCTAGTTTTAGTAAGAGACGTTAGGTCATCGTGGCGCTAAATGGTTGTCAGAATCTTTGAAAGGCCGGATATTTTGGATTATCATGAAGAGGAACTTTCAAAACTTTTTCAGCAATTCACTATCTTTCAAAAGCGTAAGCATCAAACTTGAGAGAAATTCAAGCCAGTGGCGTTTAATGCTACCCAGACAGATCAAAGCTTACAGGTTGATTTGGTGGTGATCTGTTAGTGGTCCACGGTAATCGACGTATAAATTCATGGGGGTTGATAAATTTCTATTGGTGACTAAAATCAAGAACTCTCGTCTCACTCTTTGTGTTCCAAAGAGCGATGAACAATTCCCTATAATACACATGCCGTAATCGTGACGGATCAAGTTTCAGTCAGTCCTGTTAAAAAATGGTGTCATAGCCCCGGGATGGATCATGCACGCCTTGCAACCCGTCAATAGTAGTCGATATTTGGTAGACATAGGAAACACAGAGCTAAATAGACTTCTTCCAACTAACGGAAGATATATAAGCAGTCACTTTAATAAGATGAAGAAAAGTAGGTGATTCACCGTCATAGGAGGGGAAAAGGTATTACGGAGTTACAAATATCAGCCATTCTACCATAGGAACCGAAGACAATTTAACAATTAAAAGAAAAATGATTGGTAAATAGAACAAGAAGAAAGTGCAATAGCCAAGATACATTTCATAAAGAACAATAAACAAATGTAAAATTACTTATTGATTTGCTAATTATTTATTATAATCAAGGTTGCGGTCTTGATATAAACACCTGACCCATTAATTACTTACATATGTCAGTATAAACTACGAATTGTATAGTGTAGAAAAGGCAATTCATCCAGTATTGTTCGTTTAATTGCTAATTATTTGTTAGTTTGCATAAGGTAATGGGTACCTAGTAACAAATTGGTTCAAATAGGACAAGAAGGATTTTCTACAGTCAGCATAAACGAAAAATATAATATTATGAGCACATGCGTTTCGTGCTAATGGCGTCTCATCAGAAGAAGCCGGTTCTACGTTATTCACTAATTGTATATTTGATCAAGAAATGTGAGACAGGTGGGTCGTACGATCTATTATTGATTTGCTAATCATTTATTATAATCAAGGTTGCGGTCTTGATATAAACACCTGACCCATTAATTACTTACATATGTCAGTATAAACTAAGAATTGTATAGTGTAGAAAAGGCAATTCATCCAGTAATGTTCGTTTAATTGCTAATTATTTGTTAGTTTGCATAAGGTAATGGGTACCTAGTAAAAAATTGGTTCAAATAGGACAAGAAGGATTTTCTACAGTCAGCATAAACGAAAAATATAATATTATGAGCACATGCGTTTCGTGCTAATGGCGTCTCATCAGAAGAAGCCGGTTCTACGTTATTCACTAATTGTATATTTGATCAAGAAATGTGGGACAGGTGGGTCGTACGATCTATTATACGAACGTGTATTCAAGCGGTAATGGATTTAACTTTATATAAAGTCTTCGGAAATGTGACTTTAAAGCAAACTCAGACCAGCACAATTTTATTCAAAATACCCATCCGGTACAGAATACCAACGCAATCTTTTTTTTAAATTTAGAACCTTTAACGAATGTGAATACATTGATTTGCAAAATACCACCTCGATACCGGATACCAGAACACATTTTTATAGGAGATTTTTCCGTCCTTCTGTACGATATTTCTTGTTTTTTATCAGTTATTACTTCAGGTGGGACAACGGTACAGGATACTGGAACACATTTGTATAGGAGATTTTACCGTCCTACTGTCCCCTATTTCCTGAATAAATATGTAGTGATTAAAATGGGTAGTAACAGTTCCAAGTAACGAGTCGCCAGTAAGCACTAAAAGCTTGTGGACATCCGATTATATCACTCGTTAATGAAGGCATTTGGTAAAGCTTCATATTGATTTTAACTCTATGGCAGGATATTGATTATATATATATATATATATATATATATATATATATATATATATATATATATTGTCACTATAAACTAAACATTGTACCATGTGGTAATGGAAATTCGTCCAGCAGACAGGTTTCGTCAATATTGGAAATTCATCAAATACTGTCTATAAATTGCCGCGTATGGGAATCGAACCGGGGCACATGTGCTACAGAGTCTGGGACACTATATAATGTGCAACCCGTGCCGCACACTACACAACATTTAGAAACTTATGATTTTAGTTTGCCTTTCCTTCAGTTGGAACCTATGTGACATCGCCTACAACATAACACACATATTCCGTCTTCATAATAAAGCTACCATCCCACTCGTGAGCGTGCTATTGCACGGAAGTGTTAAATCATGATTTTTCTGCATAACAACTCCACCTGGGGGAATAAATGATTAAAAAAAGTTGGCACATGCCTTAAAATTACATTTAGCGCGCAGCATGGGCGACGCAGCGGATGAGCTACGTTGGGGGCAGTTCAGTTAATGTGTGTCAAATAAAAAATGGGCAACTTGATTAATTGCATCTGCTTGCTTTTTCAATGTTTACTTTATACTGACCAAATATATGCAAGCATATATAAGTATTAAAAAATTGCGGTCCAGATTTTACCACACGGAAATTGGCGGCCGTCTATTTGTATGAAACTATCAAACACTGATAATCTTTATTTTCTATATAGTTAACTTTTCGCCACGAGCGAAAGTTAAAATTGATATAACATGTTTCACAACAGTTTATAAATGTTTCAGCATTTGGAAAGACGCCCCGAGCAATTTTTGTTCTAATTTTTAACTGAAAACGCCATCCCACTTGTCTTAGCTTATAGTCATAATGGCAAAAAAAGTTTACAAACACAATTTGATGTTCAAAATGAAATGATCACGTAAATATGCTACATCGAGACAAATTCATAAATTTCTATTTTGATATTATTCATTTTTCTAATTCTGTTTAGTTAGGTCTGTCTGATTGATATTTTGGTGATGAATTCTGACACTTAGAATCAAGATTGCATACGCCATTTTCAGCTTATAACGTGAAATTCAGAGTGAATACAATTTAACAATAATTGATTGCGCGGGTTGTGGAAACAATTTTTTAAATCAAGTTTGCGAGCTTGAAGTGAACACCAGCCCCATTGTATTTAACCAGTCGTCGAACAACATAACAAAACTACCGCCAGACGCAATGCACTGACGCGTTTCGACCTTTCATGATCATCATCAGAGTACGACGGCAAACTGACTATCGAGGATCAAACCGCATTGAATATATATAGAAATCAAATTTAGATATGCGGCTCTCACCTCTAGCAGTCTCGCATACATTGAACTTTATTGGAAATGTTCATAGTTATTTTGTGTTTAAACCAACCATTTATTCAGATTTTTATCTTTACCCACTATGAATATTCCACAATTAATAGTGGGAAATACTATTGTTTTTTTTTTAATTTCAAATATTATTAAAGCTCTGGTATGTTATTAGGAAGAAGCACTTAGCACTCTTTAAGCATACATTATGCGTCGTCAGTAGACCCTAAAAACTATAATCAAGCTCTTAGCTTACACGTGGGAAAAATTCTGGTCTTTATTGAATAATTCCATAAACGATCGATAATAACTTAAACCAGTTATGCTGGGCAGATGCCGCTCGTCAGCCTTGAGTCTGTGACTCATTGAAACGCAGAAAATTATTAATCTTAATCCTCAGCCGCCTGCCTGAAATGCACAATAATATAGCAGGAATTGACAGCTGGCCTCGAGAGAAAGCTTAAAATTTTGCAGATTTTTTATTCAAACCTGATTTTGCAAAGGCTAAAGGGGCATCTGCGGTCATAAAACTGAGTGATACCTGGAATCGAAGTTTGCACGATATAGGAAATATAACTTTTAATAGAGCGAAACTACCAAAAAGATATCTATAAAGCCAGCCTATTCTCACTTGTGAGTGAACCACGGTACTGTAAACGAGATAATTATGATAATTCATTAGCGCTAAATAGTAATACATTGTGCTTACCATAGTGCTCATAGAGAAAATTATTAGAATCGCTATAAATATATGATATACAGTGCGAATATGCGAAACTTCAAACAGATCAGTCAGTATGGAATCACGTAGCCGAAATTCTTTCTCAGGCAAATCCATTGCAGCCTTTTCATTAGCACAAAGTGGAGATCCTGGCCTGGATGATCGAAGTTTCCTATCAACCATTCTGAAATTGAAAAAAAATATAAAACTCTTCACGTTTACTCATCAATTATTTACAAATATGCACGCATAGTTCGAAAGCACAAAAGTGTAGGATAAAATGGACAGTTTTAAAGAGGGACAGATAATGGGGAACTTCGGATTTATTCACGTGTCTAAAACACGTTGGGTGAGATAACGCATTTTGGTTTTGGTCGTCTGGCTTGATCTTTGTTCATCACTCGTAATTTCAATATTCTATTATAAAAGGTAGTGCAGAAATAGGATTAAATTATGCATATATTGGTTATTTATCTTGAACATTGTACCCATAACAACTGCCATTTTTGTTATAAATCGTACGTTCGCTTCAGGAGTAGCTGAGAACATTTGGCTCATAGTCACACAGAAATTCACCAACACAATTAGACCCACAAATACGCATAGGCGCACATTTATACGAAATATAGGCTTTCTGTATATTGCTTTACGTTGACGTTTGGTGCCGTCAATTTAAGCATGTTAGTTCAAGAATAACCTAATGAATAGTTATTATAAGTCAGGTATAGTGATATATGGAGTATTTGGTACTAAATATGTCTATGGTGATATGGTTTAGTTCGAAATTTGTTGTCGGTATTACTTGAACATTTTTGTAGAAAAATTAAATTAAAAAGTAAAGTTTAGCGCGACGGATTTTTGCAAACTATACTGATTCTTATTTCTTCAAATCAAGGTTGCGATCTTGATGTAATAATCAGCCCCATATATATATATATATATATATATATATATATATATATATATATATATATATATAGATAGATAGATTTGGAAGTATAAACTAAATATTTTGTTAGGCGTTAAATGCTATTAATCCAGTATCTCTTGAACGTTGTTGTATGGCTTTTGGCAGTGCGATCATCACATTTAGAGTATCCACGGTTTTATTTCGTTGGAAGTACATTTTCAATATCAGCTTCGCCAAGATCCGATTGATTTCCATTTCCAAGAAGGCATCGAATTTGTCTTCGTGGTGGCTGGATGCTGATTTGTACCTTCCCCATGAAAACTTCAACATCATTAGTACTAACCACTGGAAATGAAGTATGATCTAATCTTCATTGATTGACGCGGATTAGATCGTACCTCATTTCCATTGGTTAGTACTAATGATATTGAAGCTTTCGGGGGGAAGGTACGAATAAGCACCCAGCCACCACGAAGACAAACTCGATGCGTTCTTGGAAATGGGGATCAATTGCATCTTTGCGAAGCTGATAGCGAAAATATACTACCCACGAAAGAAAACTGTGGATAATCTAAATTAATTTAATAGACAGTTTATGCCCTTTTTGGAAACTCCTCACATACTGTCCAGAAATAGCCGTGGATACTAGAGACTGATTGCTTTCTATGTCGCAATCTCCTACTGCTAAAATTTAAAAAAATATGTAATAGCACGTTCATTAGACAAAATAAAATTGTAGTTATTTAAATAAAGTTTGCGAGTTTGAAATAAACACCAATCCAGTTAAGTATACATTTGTCAGTATGAACTAAACATTGTACAGTTTACAAAAGGCAATTCTTCCAGTACACCGCTTCGCTCTTGTTATGAACTCTTCACATACTGTCCAAAATTTACCACAGATAGGGCACAAATTTTGGCATGTCAGCTTTGAAATCTATGACTCTAACCACTGAGCCATCCAGCCGCACGCTACACACAATTTTTAGTCATATAATAACTATAAATCTTAAGAAATGCCATATAGGCTCCATTTATAATGTATAACTGAAAATTGTATGTACCGTGAAACATGATGACTTAGTGATTAGAGCCATTAACTGCAAATAAGACGTTCCCACATTCGAGCCCTGCCCGCAGTCAAGCTCTGGACACTATATAAAGAGTTTCTAATAAGAGCAAAACCGTCCTGCTGGATGAATTTCCGTTTCTACATTATGCAATGCTTAGTTTACACTGACATTCATATGTATATAATAGGACTAGTGTTTATATCAAGCTTGCAACATAGATAGTTTTTTTTCACCATCCGCACAATCAGTGATCGGTCATTTACACAAAAGTTGCAACCTGTCAATAGCATATGGCAGCAACGGCGACAAGATATGTTCCAATGTTGATTGCCATAATCGCTCAATAGGACCTTAATATTCATATTCCAAACAGGGCACAATAAGAGCCCAACTAACTCTTAGTCTCGACACACATCAAAGTCAGAAAAGTTTAAATATGTTCATTGAAATTGACGCGTAGTTTTAAATATTTAAAATAGTTAATTTGCACATCACATCAATTGTTGTTTTTAAACAGGAATAAGCAAGCATACACTCCTTTACTTGTCTTGAAGATTGTCACCATCGGCCGCTTCCAGCGCACTTCGACTGTCAATGGCTCGCTTAAGCATACCCTCTAATTCGTTTTGCAGTAGCCTATCAATGTTACGCAACAGATTATCTCGTGCTTTGTTTGCGGAGTCCTGTAGAATAGGAGCGCAAATAGCAAACTCCGCTGACGATATGCTTATTGACTCAATATTCTGTTTTTGATTAACGCCTACTAGACGTGCCTTTGTTGCGTCAGAATTGCAACGGTTTGGTGTATCATTCGACTTCAACGATCCAGTAGTATTGGCAATAAAATCGGTGTCCGTCAAAATGTCAGTTTCCTTTTCCGATAGTTTTTGCGAGCTCTGGTTACCTGGTTTAGGTGGTGACGCTGAACCCCAATCTGCAGGCAAAACCATCTAAAGAATTACAATAAAGTAAAGGTAATCAAGGAAATTTTTTACTGTAGGTAAAATTTTAACACTAACTTTCTGGTTTAAATTCACCAAAGTTCGTTCGTTTAACTGATATGTTCGCATAAATTGTTAAAATTTCTCTACTTCTGAATAAAGGTATGAAGTTTTAAAATGAAATAAGGGTTATTGGACTGTGATTGCTTGATTTGTGTACACGAAATGATGTTGGCACTTGTAAAATTACATTGAACCTTTTGAGGTCATTTGCATACCGAATATCAAACATTTAAATATATTTACGCTTACTTTGCCGGACGCAAATATCTGAAAGGGCTGAATCGATTTTTGTGTGTTTTTTATTATCGATAATCAAGTTACATGTGAGAGGAATTCGCACTTAGACTTCTTTAACTTATTAGCTATTATGCTCTATTTTAAAAAAATGATTCAAAATGTAACATTGTAAGACAAATATGTATATATATATATATATATATATATATATATATATATATATGTATATATATATATATATATATATATATATATATATAGCAAAGCAAAGGCCAGTATAACGAAGAGGAGATTGTTACAACATATATAATATATATATATATATATATATATAATATAAACTGCACGGATTCAGTATACAGAAAATCTAACTGCAATAGCTAATAAGACGAGTAAAACCATCTTAATAGACGTTGGTATCACGCATATTAGGCGAAATAAGAACCCCACTAAAGGTCTCCGTCAACACTTAGCAGAGGGAATAAGAAATTCTTAATTCTAGTTCATAAGATGTTATGACTGTTTTAATTTTATCTTGAATCCAATTAAAATTGCATTCAGACTTTTTTATAATGCCCATTGCCTTTGAATATTACACAGTATGTTTTTAGGAAAAGAAAACTGATTTAATAACAAAACGTATATTTTTAATGGATAATAGCCAGTTTAATTCGAGAACGCTTATCTGCAAAATACAATCTTTCAATTAAAATTATTATGGATTTTTATTTGGTTAAGTGGATGAGGATTATTCTGGCTTCTTGTTGGTTGTTTATTGCACGATTGTAGGAGTCCCAATGCGTGTATGTTTGCTTGTAGGGCCCATACTTATTGTTTTATAAAGTTTTTTTTGAGTCATCGTTTTTCTTGAAATTAAATATTGACCCAATTATCACTTTGTTCGCTATTGCGTGTACAAAATTTTTTACCCAAAATGTTTCCTTTCCTATCGCATTGAACATGAGTTTTATTGCTTTCCATTTGTAGCACTGCAAGGTGCGCCGGTTGCCGTGTTGATAACACATATTGTTGATCAGTTTATTTTACTGTTAATGATGATAGTGAAGTCTTTTCGCAACTGTTTTTACTTCAGTTTGTTGCCAATGTTATGGAACGATTGTTGAACCTAGTTAAATGAATGTTCAAGCTCGCTTTGATACAAGGAAGTTGTTGTTGGTTTTTTTATTTGTAGCCAGTCGATTAAAACATCAAGTTCGTGGCAATTTTGAATGATTGGTTCGGTTGCTTGTTTTTTTTATATAAAGAGTGTCGTATATGTATAATAATGCTTCTGACTTTGCTTTGTATAGACCTGAGAAATTCACAAAATTGGCTGCAGGTCTTGTTTAAAAAATATGCTTAGAAGTAGCTAATTTTTCTAAAGTTGCTAGGGCTCTTCAAATCAATATAAGTGGCCAATGTTAATGAATTCGGTTGATCAAATGCTTTTACTCAGGTCCAACATATACGATACCACACTTACGCAAAAATTTGTTGACAATGAAGTATTTGGAGGGAATTTGCTAAATAAGACCGTTTCTCGTCAAATTAATCAAATGAAAACCCAGAAAGTATATAACTGAAAAGTTATAATTTGCAGATGAAAGTTCTCGAAATAAATCGGCCATTAGTCATAAAAACATACACTCTTTTGTTAGCTGTGTTTTCTATTCTCAAAAAGTATACTTCGAAAAAAAAAAATATATATATATATATATATATATATCGTTACAAGTTTCACCATTTTTTTAAAATATGAAAATACTTATTCCAAGGAATAACATTTATTAATAAATCTTATTTCTACCAATGTCTGCAGCCATTATTCTGGATTCGTTAATATATTCGTTCATCCAATCCCAATTGTACATTTGTCGTAACCAATCCCCTCTCCGCTATGTCTCTCTTTGTTTTACGCAATTTAGACCACACCTTTTGCGTAGCGCCATGTGGTGTTTCATCGCTTTCATTGTAAGTGTGTCCGTAATTGACATGTGTGTCGTATTTTGCAAAACGTAAGCTATTTTTGAAGGCCTGTCAGTTATGTCTTTGTTGTAGTCCAATTTAATTTTCTTTAGAATTACTTTCTGCACGTTTAAGCAGGGGTTCAGCTTATTAATTGAAATAGCTTCAAAAGCCAGAAGCATTTTCCCGTTTTTGCCTTGTACAGAACTGAAAAATTGTAACTGCTAACAGCACGACCTGCGAGTAGTATAAGTTCGCAAATTACTGATTTTTGTGCAGCAAAAGGAGTGGTCTAAATTGCGTCAAACAAAGAGAGACATAGCGGTTACGATAAATGTACAGTTGGGCTTGGATGAACGAATATATTAACGAATCCAGAATAATGGCTGTAGATACTGGTAGAAATAATATTTATTAATAAATGTTATTCCATGGAATAAGTGCGTGCTTGTATTTATATATATATATATATATATATATATATATATACTATCATATATGCATTTATATCCTATATCCACATATATAGTTTTCAAATATATAAAACATTGGGCCCAAGATACGCATTAAAAAACGATATAAATTGCAAAGAAGTATTTTCGCTCGGTCATTGAAACAGATTTATTGGAGAAATAAAAAACGAGGGTTAATTTTTTTACCAAATATGAGAAACAGGTCAAACAAAATAATAAATATTATTATAATCAAGGTTGCGGTCTTGATATAAACACCTGAACCATTAATTACTTACATATGTCAGTATAAACTACGAATTGTATAGTGTAGAAAATTCTTAGTACAATTCTTAGTTTATACTGACATATGTAAGTAATTAATGGGTCAGGTGTTTATATCAAGATCACAACCTTGATTATAATAATTGTTATCAACACCCGCGCAACCAATGTTCGTTTAAAATAATAAATAATTTCTATCATTCCCGAATGCTTGGGTGGAGGAGATGAATTAAACACCTATTCACATTGAGTTTGGAAGATCTCATTTTAATTTTAATACACGAGAAAATCGTTTTCGTACATCTCTAGACAGTTTCTATATATCAGTTTGATACTGATTGTTGCAGAGCACTAATATATGTGCAACTGTGTGTTAGGTTTTGCGCACCTTGTAACAAATTGGGTCATATATCAACAGAAGGATAAACCAAATCAGCATGAACGGAAGGTATAATCCCATGTGTACATTTGTTCCTTAGTTACTGGTGACTCATCCATAGGAGCCGGTATTACGCCCTATACTCACTAAACATATATGGGTGAGAAATGTGGGTCAGTTGACGGTAAATATATATATTGCAATAGCCCGAAAATAAGGAAGCATATTCGTACGCAAAGTTTCAATAAAAATTGAAAAATGTTGTGTTTTTTTTGTATTTCTCACATGACAGTATATATTTCGTCTGTAAGTGCAACATCAGTTTTGTTTTGCACACACGAAGTCGTACTTGACTCCGATAATCGCGAGATCATTTTTCAGTTTCATCTGTCTAAATAACATTTTCAAGTGATATAAACCCAATTGTAGATAAAGTTGGATGCAGATTGCAGAGAAATTGTGTCTTTCCAAAGAAGTAGAAGCTCTTTCGTGGAAGAACGTGTTTGCTTATTTGTGTGTCGTACAACCAGCAAAACGAACTTTTGAGCATAAATTCGTATACAGTTTTAATGTTCAGATGAAACATGATCAACTAGAATTTGCTTTGAGTGAGTACTCATTAAAAGTAGCATAATGAAATTTGGTTAATATTTATTAAATTCAGAATGGGCTTATGTTCTAAATAGAATTTAATTCAAGATATATATCAGAATTATAGCGAAAAAATAAAAAATGGAAATACTACCCAATTCTTTCCTCGACACTATAGATTTAGTAAATAAATGAAAGTCGTAAAATGTTATGAATAAGTAGACAAGCACCTGAGTTAAAAAAAGATCTTTACCCTCTCTAATTAATACAAAATAAGCATGTGTCAAAACCCATACCTACAATGCATCCACATGTCTACAAGTAACTATTATAACTGCTACAGAATTTTATCTAATACCGCATTACAAGTTGGAGTTATGTAAATGAAATTATCAGTCAGTAAAAACGATGCCTAAAGATTTTAATATCGTGATCTAATCTATTCAGTTTACTAGAGAGCGCAAAACTCACAGTCTAACACAATGTCTTTAACTGATAATTTAATATTCAGAAAGCACAATATTAGTCTGCAAAAGGAAAATTTACCAATAGCGGACATAACCTGGAAAGTACATCCATTACCACAACGCTTTCCCTATTTTTTAAAACAGAAATTTTGTACGCAATTTATTCTACAGAATGAAACACTTCTCTTCTGAAGAGTTCCAAAACTAAGAATTGGCAGTGTTCAACATAACTATATATATATATATATATATATATATATATATATATGTGTGTGTGTGTGTGTGTTTGTGTATTTGGGTATGTTGCTATGTCACTCTGGCTCTGACCTAAGGCTGATAACAGTTTATCAATTGAGAGCTATTTTTCAGAATTTGAAGTGGGCATGCTAGAAGTAGCATCATCAATGTTGACATTACCGAATGGTTTTTATCGGTTTCCTATCTTCTTTGTAACACAGATATTAACCGTCAATTGTATGAGATGAAATTATAGCATATTTTGATGAAATAGCACTATTCTCACTGAATTAAAGTAATTCATCATGATCACATGCAATGGTAGATAAACATAAAATTTTTAAAAAAACTTTTAAAATCGTCATATCCATTATATATATATATATATATATATATATATATATATATATATATAAATGATGTTTCCTAGTAGGACTTTGATTATATAGATTGTTCGTGTAAACTAAACATTGCATAATGTAACAATAATAATTCTTTAAGTTGACCGTTTGCGCACTTATTGCAAACTCATCACGAACACGCAGTTTGATTATATATAGATTTTCCGTGTAAACTAAACATTGCATAATGTAACAATGATAATTCATTAAGTTCTTCAAATCAGGTTTGCGAGCTTTAAGTAAACACCAATCCCATTGTTTTTAACCAGTCGTCGAATAACATAACAAAACTACCGCCAGCCGCAACTCACTGACGCGTTTCGACCTTCCTTGATCATCATCAGATTACAACGGCAAACTGACTAGCGAGGATCAAACCGCATTGAATATAGCAGTCTCGCATACATTGAACTTGACTGGAAATGTCAATTATTGTTTTATTGTATTGCTTATATGTGTATATGTGGCGAAAGCTTCAAACAATTAATGTTCGTGACTGCATAGAAATTGTGCAGCCGACATTTCCAGTCAAGTTCAATGTATGCGAGACTGCTAGAGGTGGTGTTTTAATTCATTAAGTTGACCGTTCGCGCACTTATTGCAAACTTATCATGAATATGCATTTTGATTATATATAGGTTTTCCGTGTAATGTAAACATTGCATAATGTAACGATGATAATTCATTAAGTTGACCGTTCGCGCACTTATTGCAAACTCATCATGAACACGCAGTATGACTATATATAGATTGTCCGTGTAAACTAAACATTGCATAGTGTAACAATGATAATTCATTAAGTTGACCGTTCGCGCACTTATTGCAAACTCATCATGAACACGCAGTTTGATTATATATAAATTTTCCGTGTAAACTAAACATTGCGTAATGCAACAATGATAATTCACTAAGTTGACTGTTCGTGCACTTGTTGCAAACTCATCATGTACATGCAAGTATTTACTAAGGCTGATGCTCAAATCATGGATATTTCCTTTTGATTCTTAAACTTAACCGCTGCACAATTCTGTTTTATATACCAGCCTATATTTACAGTTATCGAAATTGACTCCACTTGATGGGTAGGCGAACCAAAAATTTAGAATTAGTATATTTCGAAAAATTGTTTTAGTGAGCGGAAATGTGCATTGGATAGAGAGCCGGACTGCAAAGAAAATGTGTCCGGTCAGTACTTAAGTAGTTTCTTATAAAGACAAGACCGATCTACTTAATGAATCGTCTTTGCTTACTTATGCAATATTTAGTTTACGCAGCAGGGTGGCTCAGTGGTTAAAGCACCAGATTCCGAAGCAGACGTGCCCTGGTTCGAGCTCTGTTCGCGGCAAATTCTGGACATTACGTGATGAGTTCTCAATAAAGACGAAACCGGTTTACTGGATGAATTTTCCTTTATAAACTGTGCGATGTTTGGTTCATATTGAAAAATGTATTTTTAATTGGATTGAAATGTATATCAAGCTGGCATTACTACGGCGCTTTGCGAGCCTCATGAGAAACTGTGTTTGTGTTTTTATGTATCAAGATTATGGATAAATATATTATTGTGGATTGTTTTTATAATATTTAAACAAAATTAATTATTGCGTTTTATTTCCGCAGTAAAATTGTTGATATTACTAGAGCAAATTCGCTTAGTGATGTATCGTCCAACCAATTAACTTCAGCTAAGTGCTAAATTTTCCTGTAATTTTAAATTTGATAATAAATATGACTAGTTAAACTTTGCTTTTAGTGGGAACTCAGTCAAAAAAACGTAATGAAATTCTTCATCTAAGTATAAAATATAAAGCATGCTTATATTTACATTTCTTAAATGTAAGATTTCTCATAGTTAGCTTTACAGTTCTTTTAGCGTATTTATCGAAAAAAGAAATACGCGCTGCAGAAGCTGTCATTTGTAATAAATTTCATTCACTGCTAAATAAGCTAGAGAAGTTTCTACTTTCATTTATTAGATAATGCGTACCTAGTAACAAGATATGCCTAAGTCAACATGACCAAGTAGATTAATCTAATATACACGTGAATTAAGTGCTTCCTGACGTGGATATTCAAGCAATAATAGAATAACTTAATAAAAGCTCCTCTGCAGTGAAACTTTAAAGCCAACTCACTCATTATAGTATATGCCATGCCTGCAAAAGACAGAAATACTATAAATTTTTAAACAGGACAAATTTCATTAAAATGGAGAATTGATATATTTTCTGAACATGAACGATTCTAAAAAATCTAAATGTTTTTGAAGTTTGAGCAGCGCGGTAATTTATTCATTTTTTCCACCTTTTCTTGTGCGGGGCAATTGATAGTACTTGTAGGTCGGTAAAATTTTGAAACTTTTACATTTCCAGGTGCACAGATCTTGTTTGGCATTGATTGACGGGTTATCACTTGTCCTTTTACTCTGAAGCCGTCCGTCAGCTGCATGTCTAGAAATGACATTTGAACCAGATTTTCCGAATTATCTAGATTTTATTTCCAGTCTTTTCTTCAGGGTTGACACCATACTCACAGAAAAAAAATTGTTGCAAATGTGGTATCCTCATTCAAGACAGATCTATTTATATTTATTTTACTTCCTGAAGTATTTTTATTGCCTGCCACAATATCTGGTTTTAATACCTGTCCTCTTATACTCAAATGCATACACAAAAATATCCACATCACCCCCGACGCACACAACAACCTATACACACAAATGTGTACCATAATCTAAAGTGACATTTATACAATAAGGATAGGCAAGCAATATGAATTGACATAAACGTCTATCCGTGATGTCCCGATTTTTAAATTACTTTTTCTGACACATATAAGAATGAATACTTTTTTTACTTTAATAATACTGCAGTAATTCTCAAACTTCCGGTTTACCTAATCTCATCCTATGTGCAGCAGGTTTTTGATTTCTGGCCTCGGTCGACATCAGCGGTCCTATTTCGTGGTAACCATGACATAATTCAATGAGAAATATAATATTCTACACAATTTTTTGTGGAGAACTTATATATGAGTATATATATATATATACATATAGAGAAGCAAGAGCTTAGGGATTAGAACAGGCTATGAAGGCCATTATTAGTCTGACGTTATATAATCACACATTTATATATTTGGTTTGATTTAAAGTGGTAATCACTCTGACGACGCTTTTACTTTATTTTGTTTTGGCTTGTTGGTGCAAGCACAACCAGCCAAAACAAGAAACAGAAGTAAAATCGAGTCAGATTTGTTACCACTAGCATAATCAATTGAAAACCCAGAATGTATATAAATGTATGATTGTATAGCGATGATTAGTATTCACGAAATAAATGGCCTTTATCTACTTTGTTATTAATGCGTTTTTTCTTCCTAATTAGAAATATACTGCGTAATATTAAAAGGCATGGACATTATAAAGATATATATATATATATATATACACATATATTCAATTATGTTTTTCAGAATTAAGTACCTAGTAAAAAATTAGTTCATATGGATCCAAATATCAATGCCAAAGTCAGCATGAACAAAAGGAATAATCCAAGGTACACATGCATTTTGCCCAAACGTTAATGTTAGTACTATTTAAGATATGGTAGGCATTATATATCTTGAGGTGGCTTTATAGTCGCACTAACAAAGACTTATGCACATACGTGTAAGAAGTCGCAACGTTCAACTGATCCACATATATTGAGCCGTACTGACGGCTCATACTGATGAATAGTCAGAAAGCACGAAACGAATGTGCACGAGATTATACATTTCGTTCATGCTGTCTTTGGTTTATCTTTTTGGTGATTTTTGTACTAATTTGTTACTAGGTGCGCAACACTTAATACCAAATTGCATATATATTAGTTCTCTGCCCCTAACATTATCTAACGATCATTGACATTTTTGGACTTAATGGGGACTGTATGCTTTGCCAACTACATTTTGCATATGTGGCATGCCGTACATTCTGACCACGCGTGTGTCGAATGGTTTACATTGTCTAATAAAACGTAGGGTGTTGTCGATTTCATTAGAATTTGTATAGTCGGTGCTTTTTTGGATTTCTTTATACGCAGTTTTAATCGCACGCCACAATAAGTTTTCAGTAGTTTCCAATTTGCTTTATTTTACTTATCACCGTTTGAAGTTGTATTCTCCAAAATGAATATTGATCATTTGATTAATACAGTCATTGGTATTCGTAAAAGCAACAACCGAGTCTCGGTCTGGCCTTATTAATCTTATTTCGTTGTTATTTCTCAATCTTTTGAGTCCTATGTTTCCATCTTAATAGTATTCCATCGCTTTTTTCTCACATTAAAATAATCACGTAGTTCAGCTTTAGGAATGGGAAAAATTCATGTTTTGAAATTCCTGATGTAACATCGTTATACAGACTGTAGAATGCAGAGTTTGTTCTTATCTGTGTCTTCTAGTGCTTTTCGTTACGTAATATACTGAATTGTGATCTAAACGATGATATCTCTTTCTGCTTTTCCGGTAAGGTAAAACTCGTTCGGCTGAGAAAGAATGCGTCAGGGTTCAATGGAAGTGTGTTTGAGGCTTGATCATTATTTGATACATATTCGATAACCAAGCGATTAACAGCGCCCTTGAACACTACAAGCTTACGTGGATGAAGAATATTGATACAATGCCTCGAAATTGAGATCTAGTTGTCCATATTATCAAGTAGCAGGTTCTTAGTTAACGTTGCATTCTTTGCTAATCGTTTTAAAGTTTTCTTAGTTGCCTGTTTCCAAGCTGAACGGCATAGCTCGTGCAATTATTGAAGAAATTGGTTATTTTGGATGCACCACAAATGAAATATTTTCCTTTCACAGGCCTCGTCATATAGGCGTTTAAGTGAAATGCAGTGATTATTCTTTTTACACGGAATTGGCGTCCCATGACAATTAAGGCTATGTAAACAAATTTAATTCAGCCAATAAGATGCCTTTATAATTTGCACTGAGAAATAAAGCATGTGTGTAAGCATGAATTTGCTAAAAAGCAAGTACGTAAAACAAAGTTTATGCTTAAATGCATATTTTTTTCACAACAAAAATGACAAATAATGTTATATTAACACAACTATGTTTAAAAATGTGGTATTGTATGCACAAATAAAATATTTGTTTTTGTTCTCACATGATAACAGCGAGCTACTGTTATAGTTTAAATACAAAAATAAAAATTAGGTCACTGCCTCAATTTTCACATAAATGCGATAATAAGAATGTGTTGATTTAGGAATTCATACACGGTTCGTAAATAAACACAAAAATCTATATGTATATCAGTATAAATATATAAAAAAATATTTGAGTAACGAGATTTATAAAAATAATTTAAACAGACTACATAAAGCTGCAAACAGTTAATGTTCGTGACTGCATAGACATTTCCAGTCAAGTTCAATGTATGCGAGACCACTAGAGGTGAGTGCCACATATCTAACTTGGATTTCCATATATATTCAATGCGGTTTGATCTTCGATAGTCAGTTTGCCGTCGTACTCTGATGATGATCATGGAAGATCGAAACGCGTCAGTGCGTTGCGGCTGGCGGTAGTTTTGTTATGTTGTTCGACTACTGGTTAGACACAATGGGATTAGTGTTTATTTAAAGCTCGCAAACTTGATTTAAAGAAATGTTACCACCACCCGCGCAATCAATTATAGTTAAATTGTATTACATAAATTTTGTTCCGCCTTTAGCTATTTAAGGACTACAATTGAGCGCCGCTTTGTAGAAGACAGCTGACATTGACTGTCGAAATACTGCTCTACCAAATCAATAATCTACAACTTCTCCAATTTTGAGACCATGATCTCATCCATACTGAGCAGTTCGTCGGTGGTAGTTATGATGGTTGAGGCTTATAAATATGTATCTAATTTCTAACAACAAGGGACAAGTAACATGCACGCTGCTGTGATGTGGAAGATGAGCTGTAGAATTGTAGGTTCAATCCCAACAGAATCCCTGGATACTTTCATAGCATAAAATAATTGATGATTTTCTTGGTAATGATTCTTTAAAGAAAAGTAAAATATATTTATTTTCATATATATATATATATATATATATATATATATATATATATATATATATATATATATATAAATGTTCACGAACATAATATTTTACTCGACTGCCTACGAATCACAGAACCGAAAAACAATTTTCTAGAATCCAAGCAAGCCCTAATAGGTCAACCTCAACAAACTTTCGATCGGATTGGCAACAAATTGAATGAGAATAAACATCTTCACATACGGCACCAATACTATCGTTAGCAGCAACAGAAATTTCGCAACAATAACAGCATTCAATACGGCAATCCGCTATTCCTGAGCTATTCGAGGTAAAAACATTCGCACAGGTAACAGCCAATAAAGCTAAATACTGTTTGTTGCGGAGAACTAATATATATGAATGTATGTATTAGGTGTTGCGAACCTAGTAACAAATTAGTTCAGTTGTGACCAGAAGGATAAACCAAATGCAGCATGGACGGAAGGTTTAATCTTATTCATATTCGTTTCGTGCTGACTGGCGACTCATCAGTAGGTATTATAGTGGTTAAAGGGCGTAATACCGGCTCCTACTGATGAGTCGCCTGTAAGCACGAAACATATATGCATGAGATTAAATCTTCCGTTCATGCTGCATTTAGTTTATCCTTCTGGTCACAACTGAACTAATTTGTTACCAGGTTCGCTTCACCTAATACATACTTGCATATATATTAGTTCTCCGCAACAATTAGTATTTAAATGTTTATAAGCAGCGGCAACGGTAAGAGCCCCGCCACAAATCGGCTTTCAGCCAAAGCTTATTTCAGAAGTCTACGGAATTATTTCAAACTGAATTTATAGAAGAGCAGGAGCGGTAATACACGCGGTCCTAAGTTATTTTGAGACAAGTAGATCGCTATCAATGTTGTACTCGCTGTGATTTGTCGAGACGTTATATAATGTTAGCTTCAGTATTGCAGGTTTACACATTCGTCTAGGAGATTGTACCGTCCTATTATTCCAAAAGGACATAAATATATAAATATTCCCATTATAAAAGAAACCGGTTTACTGATTGAATTTCATTTTCTACAGTAAAAAATACTTAGTTTTTACTGGCAAATGTATGTATTAAATGGGACTGATGTGTAAATCAAGATTGCAACCTTGATTCAAATAATACACATGTTGTCGGTGAAAAATAAACATTGCATAAGGCTTTATAAGCAAGTAGAACAGTTCCTTCCTTATTGGGCAATCATCAATTGCTAGCCAGTTTTATAAAGAGCATGACTCGAAATGAAGTCCATTTACTTCAGCGATCCGCAACTCATTCCCTAAGTAAGTTCAATTTAATATATATATATATATGTACCATATATATATATTATTTACCTTTTTCTCAATGAAATATCTAGAGTACTACATTTTGTAGTAAGTCTGGGTGTTGGTAAACAGTGACTCTTTTTATAGATCTCCTTGATAATAAAATTATGCTGCAAAACACAACTTGTTTCTCAATTTAAGTTTTAATATATATATATATATATATATATATATATATATTAAAAACAAGGGATAAAGAAAGCTAAGATTGTGTTTTTCTGGCATAATTTATTATCCAGAATCTATAAGAATGCCTATTTACAACACCAGATTTCTACAACAGTACTCTAGATATTTCATTATGAAAAAAGGTAAAGAATTTCGATTAAGACACGAAGTGCGGACGATGAAGCACTCAAATATACACCCGCGCGAAATTCACTATTTTTTTCCAATTGACGTTCAAAGATCTTTTTTCTTAATTCGCGGAGGATAGAGGATGTTACTGCTGACAGATTCCGGTGTGTTTAATTCGTTTGCGTTTCTTGTTTTAGGAAACGCCTGGAAATCCGACTGATATGGAGTTTGATTTTCATTATCAATTTGTTCAACTAGTGTTGAAAAATTGACATCTATACTGGCTATTTTTATTCAAAAGTGCTCGCGAATTAGCTTCCTTTGCATTTGGCTACTCCGACTTAAATAACGCACTGTGCAGTTATAGCAGGCATATAAAATATACAATGAAACTGTACGATTACAAGGAGCCTGTCCTTTACATTTATCTTTAGCATGTGTTTTGTTTTATAAGCAAAAATCAGTTTCGTATAAGACATCAAGCAGTTACTGCCTATTCAATTTGTGGAGTAAGTTTTTCGAATGGCGCTTATGTTTGAAAAGGTAAAAAAACGTATATCTTCTTTTGCTTTGGTACGACAGCACTTCTTTTTGCGTAATTGTTTATACTTCATGTTTGCTCCAATAAACCTTTCGGGATATCCGTTTATTAAGTAAAGTTGTTTTGAGCACCACCAATTCTGAGAAATGAAATTCCTCCTAACAGCTTCTATTGTAGACAGGACATCTTATTCAATATTGGACTTAATGGCGGAAGGTTAATCGTTCCAACTACTTTAAGCACCTTCGGCATGCTCTATATTCTGCTGAATGTGTGCTAAATAGATTTGTCTATAAAAGACTTTTCATGACGTTATCGATTTCATTATAATTAGAATAATTGATTTTTTGTTGAATTACATCAAACTTATTTTTAATCAAACGCCATATTGATATTGAGATAAAATGATAGTAATCTAAAAAAATATTATGAAAGCATTCAATTACTGTATTACATACAGACTCTCACAGTGCTGAATCAAGTACTCAAAAATAAATTGAATACATAGTTAATCTATCGAAATAGGGAAAGTCTGATATGATGAATTCCAGTGCCAAGATTGTGTTTCTCATAAAACGTTAACAGAAAAGGGGTATCCGAAAAGATTTATTAAAACAAACATAAAGTAGAAACACCAAAAGAATCAGTAAAGCTGTAACCGACGAAAGGGCAATATATGTAAGTGTACCTTCTAAACGGGACCTTGCATCAAATACACAAAGCAACGACCACTCAGATTACAAAAACAAGACTGATATAGAAAAATACTCGCCAAACATAGAAAGCTTGCAATCAAACGATCCACAACGGTTTTTATGCGTATTCCATAGCTGCTCAGTGCGTTATGTAAGTTGGACAGACAAATTAATAAAGACAATGCAATTTAACAATAATTGATTGCGCGGATGGTGGTAACAATTATTTAAATCAAGTTTGCGAGCTTGAAGTAAACACCAATCCTAGTGTATTTAACCAGCTGTCGGACAACATAGCAAAACTACCGCCAGTCGCACGCAAAAATGCGTTTCGACCTTAAATGATCATCATCAGTGTACGACGGCAAACTGACTATCGAGGATCAAATCGCATTGAATATATATATGGAAATCAAAGTTAGATATGCGGCTCTCAACTCTAACAGTCTCGAACGCGTCAGTGCGTGCGACTGGCAGTAGTTTTGTTATGCTGTCCGAAGACTGGTTAAATACAATGGAATTGGAATTTACTTGAAGCACAAAAACTTAATTTTAAAAATTAATAAAGTAGTGCGTCCAAGAGAATTTTAGACAAACCTAGCTGACAGTCGGAAGAAAGTTTCTACTGTAGCGGAACACAGTGTTTATTAAAATCATTCTCTAAACCAAGCGGGGTTTCAAGGTGTATTTCAAGACAAGAACCGCCAGAGAGTTACAGCGAATGCAACATCTTTAATCGCATATCCAAGTACATCTCGATTTCGTCTTTGTTTTGGCTGGGTGCGGATTCAGCCCTTCCTTCCGAAGGCTTCAGCGTCGTTCATACTAACTACTGGAAATGAGGCACGATCTAATTTTAGTTGACTGGCCTCATTTCCAGTGGTTAGCATGAACGATGTTGAAGCCTTCGTAGGGAAGAGAAGAATCAGCACCTAGCCACCACAAAGACGAACTCGATGCGTAATTGGAAATTTTGGATCCATCGGATCTTTGTGAAACTGATAGTGTGAAGCGACAAGCCACGAACGCCACTCGTGGAAACTCAAGTTGACGCCCGCACTGCGCAATCATTAAAAAATCTTTATACGCAGCTAAATATTTAGACGTTTAATGATTTTCTTATAAACTGATAAGTAGCGCACGTGCGTGCGTGTGTGTGTTTAAGTGCCTCTTCATTTCCATTTCTCGCTTCCTGTTTGTTGTTGCATAATGTATGCACTTAATCCAATTAATTCTCCTTTATTTTCAAAACTTGTCATATTAAGTACCGGATTTTGCAGTCGAATTGAGTTCAGGCTCTTTCTAACTACTGCATTAAAGAGTTGTATTTTAATACGCAAATTATTGATATGTTTAATAAACAAAAG